>JABCKB010000164.1:0-129968 GCA_013184455.1 Fusarium continuum | reverse complement strand
GAAGATAAATTAATTATTCGGTCTCCTAATTATATGCATTTAACCGAAGAAGCTTATATGGCCTTATCTATATAACCGGTTGTGCGAAAAGCATGTGATACTAAATGCACAACCGGTTATGCGGGTATAAGTCCCCGTTCGACCGAAGCAGATTACATAACTCCCAAGGCAACTAGACAGCTACAAACAATACTGCATAAAATTTGACGTGTTTTTTTTTTTAGCTCGTTTCTCATCTCCTTCTCGGTGCCAAAGCTTTCGTCAAGCCTCTAAAATGTGGTTCGTCTCATGGACGGTAATTGGTCTCATATAATTGATTCTCCCCTCGTGTACTCCGTACCCTGAAACACAGCACTAGGATAGAAACCCCAATTAAACGATAATTCTTAGATCACCACATGGCAGGGTCATCAAGCCGTTTATCAAACTCGATTCGAGCGCTTGATAAAGGGGGGAAGCAACTGTTTGCCGTGCGATCCGTGTGTCAATAAATCATTTCTCATATTCAAAGAAATGCCGGATCAATTAAACTCCCAAAGTTCATTTTATTCAATTTTGGGTTCTCTTCCTAATTTCTTGTGGTTCAAAGTTATCAAGGGCAAAAAATTACCGAGGAGCACAGCGTGGCCTCATCAACCCTGGCCACACAACCTAGGTTCCAGGCCCAACAAAGGCTAAGATGGCGCCTAAGTTATGCTCCCTAGTCTACGGAGAGGGCCCAAGAAATCGCTAGTAGTCACTTCAAATCGATAATTAGACGATTGACAGCCGGCCTAACGATTCTAGCTACGGCTTGCTAGTCTGGAGATGGCATAGATGCCGTTAAGCATGATTCTATTTTACCACTGGAAACCCACATCACTCCATCAACAGGGTATCACCAGCTGAGAGGCTGTGACTGTCAACTGCCGCCGCTCGTATTCTCTACCCCTCGGCTAAACCTGTTGCGGCAGTTGAGCGACAATGGCACACGACACCGGACAAGTCGGCATGCTGATCAGCACTGCTAAAGTGCCAATAGCGCTTCCGACGTTTATCGTAATAATAATAATGCTGTTATTGTTGACCATGATCGATCGTACTAAATTAATTTACATAGAGAAAAGTAGACCGTATTCTATCCCTTGCGCCCAACGCCGTTCCAATGTATGTATGTATGTATGCCATGTCATATCATGCTGCCTGCGTCTAACAGCTACGCCGAAACGCCCTGTCTATAATGCCTGTATCCCGCCGAAGCGCCCTGACAAAGGTAGTGATCAGCAACCAGATCCCTGGCCCTGATGTCCAGCCACCCGGCAGCTGCATCCTTGATCCCAAAGCCCAACCAGATCTCATCATCGAGAAAGCCATGGTTCGAGGGCGGAAAAACGGTCTGGTTGGTGTAGTACGCCATTGACCCTGTCCAGACGTATTTGCCATCGGTTTCACCGTGGTACGTGAGCTTCTTGCTCACGCTGATCATCCTATACGGCGGTGCAGCCTCGTATACGGCCATTCGTCGATCGTACCATGTAAACGGCGCAATGGGGGGGTCGTGGCGCCGCTGGACCATGCCCAGCATGACAGTGTTCTGCTCGTTGGGCTTGCAGGTTCCTCTGTTGCAGAGCGTGACGCTGAGCATAGGCGTGCTCTGGTGGACATGTCTGTCATCGAGCATCACGTCATGCATACAGGTCATGCTTATCCCACTGTGCCAAGTCTCGCCGGATTTGGCACTCGGTGGGTACGGCGCCTCGACAGCCGATCGCTGGTCCTTGGCGTCGACTACCGACTCGACGGGCTCGTCATTAGACTTCCAGCGAAAAAGCTGGCCGGGCTCCACCATGAGGAGGAGATCCGAGTTGTTGCTGAAGGGAGATTGTGCGGGCGCCCAGTTCTTCTCGCGCTGGTAGCGAGGATGGGATTCTTGGCCAGGGGGTGCTTCGCGACGAAGACCCGTAGGCGAGTGGAAGCGGATTGGGGGGAGGAGAGATGAAGCCTGGGGGCCGAGGGCTTGTTCGAGCTCGGGCATGGCAGCGCGGACGTCGATGAGGAACTGACCCTGGCACAGGTTCTCATCGTCGACTTGGTGGGTAAAAATAAGAAGTGGTTCGCCGGTGCGAGTCCAGAACAGCTTCATGTCTTCTGGGCCGATGTATCGATCCATGTCAGGTTGTCGCTTGCAGTGGTGCTCGGGTCCGCCGAAATCTTCCACAAGGAGTCTAGACCAGCCGCCTGTCTTGAGCACGGGTCGGCCGAGCTTGCTGTATGTGAGGTTGGCAAAGGAGGCGACTTGTCGGGCGAGTTTGTAGTTCTTGCCATCGATTTTCTTATTGACGTGTCGGGCGCGCGCAATGATGAGAAAGTCGTGCGTGCTGTTGCCGCCGCGTGGAAGCTCGAGCAGCGTCGGGTTCATGATATGGTAGCCCGTCTTGCGCGCGTCGATCTTGTTGTAGAAGCCCATGTTATTCCTCAGACTCGTGAGGAGGCGATAGTCGTGGCTCTCGTCAGGCGAGCCATCGTCTTGGTCGAGGTAGGCACCAAAGTCGTCGTCTTGACCGGGTGATTGGTTGTGAGGTTGCTGCTCGTAGAAGAAAGGTCGCTCCTGGACTGGTGTGATGGAGAGGCCATCGGCCAACTTGATGTGGAAGACGGTGAGGAGGATAATGAAACAGGTCGCGGCGGCCACGAGCGAGAGCACGACGCGCAGAATGCTGTTGTGAGAGCGCATCCTATCATCAATCCTTTTTATCGGTCGAAAACGAGTGTCAAGGCCAAGATGCGCACATGTTTCAAATGTGGGTGAAGGTCCAGTGTTATAGTGCCCACTACTAGGTACTGTATTGCCTCCCCACTGCACTGCACTGCAAGTCTATACGGTATTCTTTCGTCATAGGCGCCGCGTGTTCAAGCTTTTGCCAAGCCTGCTGGTCTTTTTCCAGCGCTGCCATCCGATCTAGCCGGATTTGGCAGAGCGCTGTCACCGCTGCCGGGGTCGGTCGGCACATGGGAACCGAGAGGCTGGGACGAGACAGCAATTAAGAGACAGGGCATTGTCATAATAATAACTCTGAAACGTGTTTGAATCGCTGCTCGACTTATCTTATTCATAGGCTGTCGGTGAATCACGTCGGCGCAGCGGCATCCTTGCGCTGATCGCTGGCGGCTGTGACGGATCTGTTAAGAAACAACGCGCTGAGGCTTGTGAAGAAGAAGCCTCTGCTCCGTGCCGGTGCATACAGCAATGGGAATGGAATGCACAGCTTTGAAAATAGACCCTGAACGCCAGTAAAAACAGCCGCATGTAACGTTAAAGTGTTTATATCCGCCCGCGACATTCCACCCAAGAACATGACATGGCATGACAAGACGCCACAAAGCTTAAAAACAGAGACAGACTGTTCAATTTCTAGCTGAAAAAGATTGAACTACCGGTTCGCCACAGTTGTAATTTTTCCGCACACTTTGCGCTGCGAATTCATCCACTAGTTAGCTGCTATGCTAAGTTATTCAACATGCCACGCAAGCTACACCACTGAAACAAGCTATTCGGCACGGTTGAACCGCGTGCACATTGAGGGGAACCCATGCATTAATTAATTATATGCAGGGTCTCTCTCGGTCTCATCTCTCGCTGCCATTTTACGCCCTGGTCCAGGAGATTGCCGACTTGCCGTGACAATCTCGTCATGTTGGTGTTCAGCGTAGCGCGAGGTGGTGCACCCCCTGATTGCGTGAAACAGAACGTCGCACATTGGGGGAGGTGAGACGATCTCGACTTGGCTCCTGAATCCTTGGGTCGGATGTATGGAAGCTTTGAGGAACGACTCAAGATGATGGGCCATTTTGTTGGTGTATTAGAGTAACAAATGCGACATAGACGAGATGCAATGCGCCTAATCTTCCGCAACACCCGATTTGTGACTGCTTTGTGACATGTGTCTGTCTACATGTATACCTCACTACGTTGAACGAGTGTCCCATTATAGCCAGATCGCCATTTTCTACCCTTTTTTTGTTTTTGTTTTTTTTTGTTTCGAGGACTATTGTCTATAGACGTGAATCATAATTTGACACTATTTGTTGGCGTCGCTATCTACAAAGCCCGATACTGCGAGACCCATCTGCCTCGGGGTTTGCCAGACCTACTAGTACTTATCCATTTTCACGGCAGTGCCATAATTCTATCATCAGATACGCGCCTAGAAGAATCAGTTAGAGACAACGCAGGCCTGATCACTTCTGATGCTGGCAATTTTTCTCCTTTTGTGGCTTTATCGTGGCATCCCACCAGACCGTCTAGAGTGGGCTGTGAAAAACAAAGATCGCAGATCTGATCATGTCGGCACTAGCAATATTTGAGCTGCATTAATAAAAACACTTCTGGGATTCGGCTGTTCCGGGTTGGTGTGTGCCAGCTTTGGAGTTTTGGGGTACAGTAACGTTATGGAGTATTTAGGTCAAAACTGAGCCAGGTGGCGCCTTTTATTTAGAAACGACGACGCATCACGAATGCATCGGAGAATTAACTTAGATCGCGTTCGCATTTTACCACTGAGATTAGATCTTACTACTGACATTCTGCATTTCTAAATCCCATGATGACTTGCAAGATTAAAACTCTTGATAGCAGCTCAGCATCGGCCACAGAACGCATAGTCAAATTGATGACTGGAGTTCGAGGTGGCTTAACCTTAGCTAAAAGGATATAAAAACAAAAAGTCTCAACATTTATTGCAAAAATGATGTATTCGAGGAAAAACGAAGCAGATAATGGTGGAATCGAACCACCAACTTTGGACGAACAGGGAATCGAACCCTGGACCACTCCCAGATCATTCAAGTGAATCATGCTAAGGGAGTATTATACCACTAAACCATTCGCCCGCAACGACTTATGATTGGCTGAAAGCTGAATTACAATTACTGTATATATATATATCCCTTGGTCAATTTTTCGAGCAGCCAAACAAGGAGCTCTCACCTCACCCACCAAATAATATTGACAATAAGACACTTCTATTGAGATTACATGATTAATTTGTGGCTATTCTTGTTTAATCTTATCGAGCAGCCAAATTATCCATCATCCATAGAAACTGACTTTAATTCCTGCTTTCACTGCGCTCGTCTAGGGTAAGGTGTATACATTATATCGGTCGATCCAAGCGATAGATTACCTTGGCAGTATTAAAGTACGCCTCATATTCAACATCCTCATCTCTATCCTCCAAGTCATAATGATAATGACCTCCAGCGTTTTCCCCAGTGGGAGAATAACAATGCGTATGCTCTATGCGCAATCCCATCCTACCGCGAGGATCTGCCGAATGCAAAACAGACAGACAGAGAATAGGGCTGTCGAAGTCATGAAAAGTCAGCCAGTCGTCGACCTGCTTGCGGTCTTTGAATGGAAGATCGGCCTCGGGTGGGAAGTCAGGCATGATGTGATAGCGTGCTTTGCCAGCCTTGACCAGAAACAGACCGCCTAAACTGACTGTTCGCGAGTCTCCGTATGCTTGATGAAGACCATTTCGAATGCATTCAGAAAAGCTCTTCTCAGAGCCCTTTCGCTTTCGTGCCGTGATCTTGATGACGGGTCCCGGATTACCAGAGGAGCCGTATAGATTGATCATTAAACCGCAGTCCACAGATGGACTCTTCTCAACCCTTACGGCACCCGTGTCACGATTGATCTCAGCGTAACGACTCTGATTATCGACATTTTCAAAGCCATCCTTCCAACCAAGATTTGGCGCAAGCTCGCAGTTCTGACCAATGACGTGAAATGGTCCAGCCCCAGCACCAAGAAGACCACCCTTTGCAGAGTCCATCTCCATGGCCTTGGCGAGATCAGTCATGGACCAGGTGGCGTCGAGACGTGGCTGAGGGAAAAGATTTGGTTGACCCCCTACATCGGCAATCTTTTCGTCGCCCGAGAGACCTTCGGTGGGGAGATGGAATGGCGCCTCACGGAGATCAGGGCAGGCGACGACGCTGACGGTGGAGTGCTCATAGTTGGCGGCTAAAGGGGCCTTGAGTTTTTCTGCTAACTCATCTAAGCTGAGTGGTGATAAGAAGAACTTTTCCGAGCGCATGATTACTTTTGAAGCCTGAGTTGATGGCGACGATGTTCTGGCGCTGTTTAGGTAGGTTAAGTTGGAACTTGGAGACGCCGTTGCGTGATATTGAATGCGGGGTGCATGTGTGCAAACGCGGGGACTGACTAGCTTCAGTAAAGGTTTATATTCGACACCCGGACTTGGAGGCTTTAGACAGTGAACAACGCCATGTGAGATTAATTTATATTTCATCTTTCTTTCCTGCCAAGACAGACTACTGACGTTGTCTGTTCGACCATTTCATACTGGCATGGCATTTCCCACCATGATAACACGCCAAACAATCCAATATAGAGATTTTGCAGCTTGAAATAGCCATCACTATAATGAAAAGCAGGAGCCGATACTTATTGGCCTTTCCCAGCGGAGTTGAGGCCGTTAAAAAGTTGATTCCTGAACTCTCGGAACCGATCACGTAAGCGCCTCAGCAAATATCAAAATCTGCACACGCGAAAAGTGAGAGCCTCGCAAACGATCGCAGTCTAATACAGGAACAGCCGGTGTCAAATCCGCAGATTATTCACTGTTGCTGTTTCAGGGTTTTGGCAAACTCTCCTGATATCCATTAGCAAAACTTTTAGGGAGGAGGCGTGATACTGAGTATTATGTTAAGATCAAAGGTGCAAGGGTAAAGAGGTTCGATTACTTAGGCAAATATCTTGGTATTAGCAAGCTATCACTCGTAATTATGAGATTTAAGATTTTTGATTAACAAAGTATTGAGCAAAAGACCAGTCCCTCGCCTAATAACTAAGGGCACGTACATAGTACAATATAGAGTATATACTCGTATGAGCCTTAAGCTCTACCGATTGAACTAACCGGGCGTAGTTCAGGTTTGATGCTTAGCTGTTATCCAAACTTTCGTCTATGATAAAGGCCAAATGTAGTGCTTTGATTAACCCAAAGTCTTCAGCACGATCGAAACAACCCAAGGGAACGCTCAAACGTCACCAGTTGACTTCAAAACTCGCTGTCTATATCAATTCTCACTTTCAGATGGCTATCAGAAGAAAACGAAGGAGGAGGAGATCTAATAAAGGGCCTCAAAAATTCGACAGTATCTAGGAAACACCAGGCTATGAGCCGACTGGGAGAGCTGGCTATCTAATCAATTTCTCGGACATCTTATGATCTTCGTGTATTTAAGTCAGTAATAGAAATATCAGGAACTAGTTAGCCAAGCATAGAAAAAGCACCTTTCCAGTTATCCATGATTATTCAAGTCTCAGTCCATGATACGGCTGAGCGAGCCAGAAAATGATCTCAGTTGATAATTTCACATCGGTCGTGGAGTACCAGATGAGCCGCCTACAAAGGATCCATTCGAAATTCTTGGTGGTAGTAAGGCTCGGCGCGCTGACACACAATTCGAAGCAAAGTTTCCTCCCTGGTCCCAACGCCTGCATAACCTTTCAAAGAACAACCATTGTGCCCAAAAGAGAAGAGTCTGTCAGGGAAGGAAGAAGAAAATATGAAGAAAAGCGTAGTCAAGACCAAGACATATCCTGCCGATGATGGTCATGTGCTTAAACTAGTAGGGACTGGGCATAAGCAAGTGTACTGTGGTTCGTAAACAGAGGGAGCAGCAATGCTAGAAGCAGGAGCAGCGGCCTGTCCATTAAGAGGAACAACGGCATGGTTAGGGGGAGGAGCTCCAACAACTTCACCAAGAAGAGGTACAACGGCGTGATTGGGAGGAGGAGCACCAACAACAGGGGCCTCATTCTCAGGGCGGGCAGGATCAGCTACCTCAGGAGCAGGTTTATCACCGGTTCCAGGAACAGGAGCTGTGTCTTTTCCTGAAGGCCGAGGAGCATGTTCAGGCTTGCTTCCAGTAGACGGTTTGCCCGATGTAGCGGCCGAAGCATAATGCGCAACGTATCCCACCTCTATCCCACTCCCGTGCCCATCCAAAGTACCAGCATTGGGGTTCTTAGGCTAAAATAGATTAGCCGAAGCCGCGCAGTCATGTAAATTTTGAGCTCACAAGATTACCACCGACGGCAACGTTGAGGATGAAATACATTGGGCTATGGGAGAGTGACTTCCAAATTGCCTCGCTGTTAATCCTTGCGCCGGTGACCTTATGGAACTCAACGCCGTCGAGATAAAAGGTGATGGTCTCCTCTACCCAGCAAGGCGCATTACGGTTAATCACAATACGCCAATTATGCCAGCCGTGGTCGGAGATGGCAGTGGCACCCCAAATTCCCATGGGCTCGTCACAAACACCGCCCTGATGCACATCGCAATGAACGGCTGCAGTACCGGAGAGCTTCCCGTTGACATTCTCCATGATGTCAATCTCTCCACACGATGGCCAAGAACCGCCGTTGCGATGAATATCGCCGAGCATCCAAAAGGCGGGCCACATGCCTTGTTTGTTGTCAGGAGGGTGAGAGCCAGTTCGAATGGACGCTTCAGCCATGGTAACTTCTCCAGGTTGAGGCGTGAAGACGTATTTGCTCTCGATGCGCCCAGACGTCCACCTACCCGTGGCAGCGTCCCGCAAAGGAATGATCTGAAGCACGTCACCCTCACCGAGCTGTAAGTTGAGGCTGGAATGCTTATAGGTCTGCAGTTCATTGTTGTGACCCAGGTTTCCATCTATGATGTTCCAGTTTTCGGCGCTAGGGAGAGATCCAGGTGCGCCGACAAAGTTCTCTTGCCAGACGAGGTTATAACCATCGTATTCCGGGGCGTGCCAAGCCAGGACTGTTCCTATGAGTAGAAGACAGGGTATGATGCCCAGGGGCAACATGTTGGAGAAGGTGTGTGATTGAAAGGGATAGAGTGAAGGAAGAATTGGTGAGTGGAGAGAAAACGAGAAAGAAGAAAAAGAAGGGAGAGAGGTACAGAATGGAGGGCGAGAGAGAGGATGTAGAGAGTTTAGGCAACGAAATCCATTTATCTAAGAGTAGAAAAAGAATTCCTCACATTATTTTATGAAACTTTGGTGTGGCCATATTCACAATCAGATATGCAAAACTCGATAAACGAGTGGCTGTGATTTTGACGATATATCATGTGAGAGGGCACGGAACAGGATCATATTCTTTATCTTGCATAGGATGGCCCGCAGTTATGCATGCTAATTAGCCAGTTTTGCGTTTACGCTCTGGGGCTTCTAAAAGCATATAGAAAGGATGGGTAAGTGAGGCTGTAAGAGTCGAGGCCGAGTTGACCTTGGATGAGACTACAAAAAGGGTTCTTTTTACTGACCACCACGGTTGTCTTTGGATAATCTTTCGTCCAATCGAGGTTTGTCGCTGCCATCTTCACCTCGTCGACAGGATGACAAATGTCGTCCTCGCGAGGGGAGCGAATGACGACTGAAGCTTGACAAGCATAACTGTATTCGGAGCTTTACGTGGAGCAAAGCATCTCGCCAGTCCGAATCAAGGTTAACACTGTACTCCAACTTTGGACTTAGTGATATAAAGTTAAGCATCCACTTACTTCTCGTTACACTCTGTCAAGAAACCCTTCGAACTTATCTGATGAGTCAACCGTGAAGTCGGGTCCAAGCCTCTCACATTTTCCTTGCCACCATATCCATATCTGCACCAGACTAACTTTGCACCGCCGATGTCTGGAGCAAACTGTAAATCTGCTTAGGTGTCCCCAACCACGATTACCTTGGAGGCATCTGTGCTTTTCGGAAATTCTAGAGCTAAAAGAGATGCCACAAGAACGTTCACGTAACTTCCGGGATCTGGCTTCCTTGTAGCACCAGGTATATTGTCCCGATGATCAAGTCTTTTGGAATCGTGTCGTCAATGCCATTTTTCTTCAAGGCGGTCCTGACTCGCAGGTAGTTGAAAAAAGTTTCGAGTCACATATTAAACCTCGTTGTATCAGGTCTGTCAGCTTAGGACAAATCTCTGAAACAGCTGTCAAGCAGATTGTGCGGTAAGGTCAAGGAAGCAGGTGAGAAGGAGAGTTTCGGTAAAAGACAAAATCTACCCTTCAGGCTTCAGGTGATGACGTGAAAACTTTGAAGTCGCATGTGGTCTCAAAGCATGTGGGAGATTGAGCGATACACGATGATTAATGGGGTTTATGCATAATATACTCCAACTCAGTGAAGTTGTAGAGTGACTCTGACGGTACGATAAAAACTCGATTAGAGAGAAGTATACCCAGCCTCTCTTCACACTTGGATTGATCATGTTGCTGTAAAAGATAATAGCATAGTGAGTTTCATGCCGGAACGATCCAACATATCAGGTGAAAAACAGATTGGATAGGCATCTCAACTACGATAACATGCTACATTACACCAAAAACCAACAACTTCAAACACAAACTCCTCAACAGCCACCACCACCACCACCTCCACAACCTCCTCCTCCTCCTCCACCGCAGCCTCCGCCTCCACAGCCTCCACCTCCACCACCACATGCTCCTCCACTTCCTCCGTTACCTCCACAGCCTCCTTCAGCGCAACCACCGCTATCTCCCCCACTACAAGCTCCCGCGGCAACAGTCCCTCCGCAGCTCCCGCCAGCACAGCCTGGAGCCGAGCCCATATACCCATAGGGGTACATAGTTGGAGCAAAGTACACAGGAGCCATGAACGGCCCATACACTGGTCACGTCAGTCTGTATTCATCGTAAATACGTGAAGAACTTACTGTAGTAGGAGTATCCCCAGTGATCGTAGTATTGCTGCTTAGGGGGTAGTTTACGACCCTTTTTCTCAGCGCGCTTGCAGGCTTTTTGGTAGTTCTCTTCTAGACGCTTATGTTGCAGGGCACGTATTTTGTTCTGCACCTTTTCAACGTGGCTGGAGGCGACGAGGCCTTCGTCAAGAGTTCGGACAGCGTTGTGTGAAGAGATGTGTGCCGAGTTATCAGGGGGACACATGTTTGCTGCTCCCGAGTCGTAAAACTTGTCGGCAACTAGACAGTCAGCTCGTTAGTCGTGCACATTGAGTGTTAGGTTTCAAACTTACTCTTCTCGTTATGAGACAGCTTGAGAACTCTACCAGCAGACGAGACGTGCGACGCTCGAACAGATTCACAATACCAGCACGTACACTCAGAGTAGACCTCATCAAACATATCCTGATACGTCTTGCTCGTCCACTCAAACCCATCATTCAACTTCGCATCCTCAATCTTGTCGTCGTGCCGAACAAACCTCCAAATTAACTTTGTAGTAAACTTGAAGTACGATAGCGGCATGAGCTGATGTGTATGCCACGCCAGATCAACGTCAAGCGTGGGCACAGCGACCTTGTTAGGATTCCTGGAAATGATCTTCATGAAGCGGTTATACTTGACGCAACACCTAGCCGTAGTCTCTCGCGCAGTGGGAGAGTGCAACCAGTCGAGCTTGCACATCTTCCCAGCAAAGATACCCTGACGGATCACAGCGCCTCCGAGATCGAGAGCAAAAGGGCTGAAGTTCTCCCAGTATCTAGACATCATCTTGCGTATACAGATGCACGATACGGTTGGTAAACCAAGTCTTCTACTTGCCCCTTCGCCGTGGATCGTGGCAAGGGCGCTCTTATTGAGGAGCGCATCGTTCTCTATCATCTTGCGGACAGTTTCCATGGTTGGCGGGTTTTCAGGATCCGGCGAGTCGAGAAGTGCTTGAATTTGAGTGCGCAAGACGTGCTGTATCATGCGGTTGGGAAACATGCGCTGGTCATGTTTTTGTCCTTTGCGCTGCTCTGTTGCAACGGGTGTTCCGCTGGACGGCCAGAGAAGTGTTCCGGGCATGGGTTGGTTTTTAAAGATGAGATCATCGGCGTCTTTGCAGAACTTGGCAACGCTCAGTGTCTCTTTGGTGATCCATGTGTTGCACTTTGGACAGCGAATCTCAAGCTTGCCGTCTCCGTAGCCGGAACCGACGAGGCCTGGTCGCTCTGGGGTCTTTGGTGTCTCTTCAAGGCCACAGGTTGTCCATGGAATCCCGAGCTGCTGGCCACAGTTCTTGATAGGGCACTTGAGTGATTTGGTGAGAGAATCGTCAGTATTCTCCCACTGGCGACCTGTCTGCTCAACCCATCTGGCCTTGTCTTGGTCTGAGACACTGTAGCTAAAGGAGCCGTCGATTGCGGCATTGACGAGGTTCCAAGGTAAACCGGTCTGCCAGAATTGGCGATGACCTCTCCGGAGACAGTCTTCGAGAAAGTTGTGGGGATTAAGAAGGTGAGAATGATAAACCATCAGCACATCTGTCGTAAATTAGTCGTGAATTTAAACAGCGACTCGGGTAACCTACCAAGAGGCGGTAGGGTCTTCTTGTCCCACCAGTAAGGTTCCTCGACAAGGGCAAAGTGGCTGAAAGACGGAGAACCTTTGTCACCCATTTGCGTCTCAGTCAGAGGAGGTTGTTCCTCGGGGAAAGAGTTCCACCAAGCTTCATAGCGCTCAACTGCGCGCGTCACGAACACAGCCCATCGTTTCTCGCGGAGTTTGCTAAGCAACTGCTTCTTCTGTTCGACATCAGGAGCGTAGTCTTCAGCAGCAGGATGTTCCTCTACATCGCCGTCCTCTTTGACCTCCATGTTTCCATCAGCACGTGTGTCCCAGATACCCCAGAGCCCATCCGTGTAACCGATATCTTCTTTCAACGCCTCAAAGGCGAAGAGGAGCTTGAGATGAGCGAGACAGGTGTTTGGGTCTGGTTCATGGGGGATTGGGTCGATTTGAAGATTCGCAAAGGGAGCTGTGAGATCTGCATCAAGGTCTTGTGAGTTTGACGCTGGAGTCTCATCAGGCACGGCCTGATAAGCTGGCGGAGCTGACATGGTGATAGACGGTGCTTCTGCGTTAAGACAATTGGTTCACGTCTGCCAAGAGAGTCTTGGCATCGATGCTTCCTCAATTGATCTAGAAGAGTTGGCAACTAGGGAATTTATATCCCGGAACGGTGCCGCGGTGTCGCTCCGCTTCTCCGTCCTTTGTATCACTTATCGCCAAGGATGTGGGTTTTGGAGGCAGTGCAGTTGTTGTTGGTTGGACATGTTGGTTGGGCGAGGTTTGAGACGCCACTTGGATGATCAAATGAATGATCACACGGAGGCGCTGCCGATCATCCGAAACAATTGGTCTTTAGCGTGTTACAGCACTAACAGGTTTCCGGAGAACAAGCGCTGATAGGGAGCGAATTAGTTATGCCAGCAATAGTGTGCGTTGTGCCTTCAACTTTAGGCTGATTGACGCTGACCAGCATCTCAGCCACCGCCCGGCTACTGCAGCAGTATCGTGTTGCACGCAGGCAGGACGTCTGAGGCGGCAGGCGCTAAGCCTCCACAGGATTCACAAACATACCCTTGTAGGTTGTGCTGTTCACTGCTGTTGTAGCAACTTGTATGCAACCATCGTACATGTGACTGGCAGACTGGGCAATGTGCACAAAGGTTCCAGGCCCTACGGGACCTCTTACATCATATGATCTGATGCTATACGAATATACCAGAGAGAGAAGGCTGCCGGCTTCTAGATGGCCTAGCAATCCATAACGCTACGATTGGGCTTTGCAACAGCCATCAAATCCTGGTCTTCATCAGTGTCAACTGTCAACTCACAATGGGTACATGTTCTTGGGGAGGTTTCCAGTTGAAGCTTCGAAATACGTCAGCGCCCATAAGCCCGGGTCATCTTAACTAAAAAGCCCGAGCATAGTAATAGCGACTACTTGACTGTATTAAGATCGCAATATTGACACAAATGGTCAGGCATAGAATAAGTTTCCATAATTAATCTTAATTGTATTCAGATTGCAATCTTCTTATCTTCTTCTCTGCACTAGTTCTTATACTCACTCTCAGACGATTTCTGAGGGTAGTGCTAGACGATGTGATCTGGTTACGAAAAAAAATCAGCACTAGGATCTACTGTAGTTATACTAGGCAGCCATTCAACAGAGATTATCTATTCGACATCCACTGCAAGAAATTTCAACACGCTAGAGCCTAACGAGCTCATCAAAGTAACCCTATCATATGGCGCAGGAGTAAGACGGCTATCGATGCCGAAGAGGTAGCGACTACGAACATAAAGTCTCACTCCTGATACTTTCTATACATGTTCCACCCCTCTTCTTTTCTCCAGTTCCTTTCGTAGCCCTTTCCTTATCCCAGAACATGGAACCGCTAAAAGTCCTCATCGTCGGCGGAGGCATCGCCGGCCCATCTCTCGCCCACTGGCTGTCACGCACCGGGGCAGAAATCACGCTCATCGAACGCTCGCCTCACATCAGAGCTACTGGTCAACAAGTCGATCTCCGCGCCCAGGGCGTCTGGGTGATGAAAAAGATGGGCATCGAATCCGAGGTGCGCGCCAAAGTTGTTCGCGAAACAGGTACTCAATTCATCGACGCCAACGGCCGAACAAAAGCCTTCTTCCCAACTATAGAGAGTGGTACAGGAAATCAGAGCTTCACGACCGAGTACGAGATAAGACGTGGGGATCTTGTTCGTATTTTGCTTGGTCTTACAAAGGAGAGTAAGAATGTGCAGCACCGGTTCAATACCACTGTCACCAGTCTCACGCAAGACGAGGAGAGTGATCCTAAGGGCAAAGTCCATGTAGGCTTCAGCGACGGTCGCAAGGATGACTTTGATCTTGTCGTCGCGGCTGATGGAACAGGGTCGAAAACACGCAAACTCATGCTCGGTCCGGATGCCCCAGATCCACGACATTTCCTCGGCGGTTACATCGGCTTCTTCAGCATCCCGTCCAGACCGCACGACTCGGACCAGTTCACGTTCTGTCACCTGCCGGGTTCGCGGTGGATTGGGACAAGGAAGGATTGTCATGAGCTGACTCGCGTGTATATGCAGATGCGCGGACAGAATGATGCCTTTGTCGCAGCGCACAGGTCAGGAAACCTAGCGGAGCTCAAGGCGGCGTGGTCGAGGGCATTCGAGGGCAGTGGATGGGAATGCGATCGGTTCATGGACGCGTTGAAGAACGCCCCAGAGGCAGATGACCTCTATTCAACACCGTGTCAAGAAGTTCGACTGCCCCAAGGATCTTGGTCCAAGGGCCGTGTTGTGGCCATCGGCGACGCGGCGCATGCCCACACGGCCAATGGTTTCGGCTCTACATGGGGCATCGTAGGCTCATATATCCTAGCCGGCGAAATAGCGACGCTGTACAAGCAGGATCCAACAAAAGCAGTTGTGCAAGGCGTCAAGAGGTACGAGAACGTCTTTCGGCCGATGGCAACGGCTCTGCACGGCGAACGGGGCGAATTTCGTGAGTCACTATTCATGCCCAAAACGACGTTTGGTATATGGATGCTTCACTCGGTAGCGAGAGTCGCAGCATACTTTCAGCTAGTAAAGGGCATTGGGGCAGATAGCGAGTCGTCCAAGTGGCAGATTCCAGAGTATCCGGCATTAGATGTCCAGAAATAGATTGGGCTTATGCTAGCTAGCTGTATCAATAGTTAGAAATTGGGAGGTTCATCAAACGCCTCTCAGAAATTACTGCAACTCACCTCAATATACAAGCAAGGATCAATCACAAGTTAGATGTGGAATCAAATGAAATTCAAGATATCAGTCCTGACATATCACAGTTCACCATCAAGCCGCAAGGTCACTAGGAAGATCATCACCCCTTCACGCGCATCACATCATCGGACACTATTCTGCGACGAAATAGAACCTCTTCCCGGGGACTCTGTCATGCTTGGTGCGGCATGCTCACGCTGATGCATAAAGCCCTGCCTTGAGATGGAGTTGACGTCTTTGGCTCCTGGTAAGCTGCTCGCATCGTAGTCCGGATAGGTAAACCCACGATGTGCGTCGATGACCTCCTCGATTTCTCTGGGGCTTCGTGATCTGCGAAGGGCAATGGAATGGTTGTTGGTGTTGCTGGGATGGCTGAGACCGTTGGCTGGGTATGTTGTGCCAGAGGAGAGGCCAGGGATGAATTTCCGGAAGATGGGACGGAGAAGAGCAAGACAGCCTGCAGAAGGTTAACAGTATAGACTGAATGATCTGGGTGTTGTTCTTACTGGTAAAGACGGCCAGATGGACCTCAACATTGGCCCATACCATGGCTAGAGAGAACTCGAAAGGAAATTCTCTGGAGTTGGCAGTGTATTTCTGCGCTTCGGTGATTTGGAATATGGAGGCGACACCGACTCTGAGCGAGAGTAAGTAGCAGAACTTGTAGTGTTTGGACAGTGAGAACTTACAAGGAACCAATACTGAAGATACCAATGACGGCAATCTTCTGACCAAACACCAGCTTCATCCTCACAACCTCGAAAAGCGGTAGAGCGAGGATGATGAAATCCATCAAACAATGAGTCAAGTCAGTGCCGAGATAGTACTGCCCCATGTTATTGAGACAGCGCTCATTCTCGATAGACTTGTCCCAATATGCCTCAACAGGTATGCAGTGGAAGATGGTCATAAAAGTGCGTATAGTAATCCAGCAGCCACAGCACACCATAAGGATGATTATGGGGACGCGGATCGACGAGAACTGAAAGAGGCGGCGATAAAAAGTAAGAATGGCCATCTTGGAAAGGAAGATTGACCAAGAGTAGAGAATCTCGCTGGCGAAAAGGATCTCATGTGACCTTTCAAGGATGTGGTCGATTTCAGCATCGTTGAGGTGACCGATTTTCCGACCCATGTGATAACACGCGGTCCCTTTAGGGTGTCAATTGATTCAAGGAGAATAGACAGATTGAATGTGTCACTCACACACGACGAGAAGAATTGCATAGCCAAGAGCAACAAACTGAAAACACGACACGATAAGCATTTACTATCACCAAAGGGCACAGACAGAGCAGTCACGGGCTATCGCGTACCCAAGCAGCGATCGACAAGGCATCGTCATAACCAACACCCATCTTTGTCATGCGCCTCGCCTTGAGCCTCAGAAAAAGAGCGAGGGCGCTCGCGGGGACGGGGATGATGATGGCGGCCCAGGCATTGGGGACCCGGCCCGTCATGGCTGAGGACAGTGAGGAGAGAGCAACGAAGAGAGGCTGCTACGGGGAGGCATCTGAGGTTGTGCTTTTGCGTCAGGTAGTGAGCGATGTGAGACTTGGAGGGGAGAGTATGAGGGAAAAAGAGGGGCGGATGGAGAGCTTTATGCGATGGACAGCGCACACCTGTCGACAGGGCTGGAGATACGGACTCGATTTCGGCTGGGGGACCTATTGGGAGGCCAAGCATTGGCATTGCCACCGTCGGGCAAGAGTTGACAAGCCCAGGAGCCAGGCAAGGGTATCACAGAGCAAAAATGTGCGACCCCAAAGGATGAACCCAACAAGACAAGCAAGAACCAAGAAGCTGAAAGAGATCAAGGTGGTACCGCCTGCATCCATGATAAGTCTGACATCCTGCTTAAACGGCTGCCTTATTTTCAAACCCCGGCTCCAAGGATTCCCACACTAGCCACAGCCCAAAAGTCGCGCATCAGAGACGTGATCATCACACCCTCTTCGCTTCTCCCCCAGACTTCGACCCAACCACATTCGGCCAGGGCACAGCCAAGAAAAAGCTGCCTTACGTTATCTCGAAAAGTATCACCTACCAGCACAAGACACGGCCGAGCTTTTTCTGTCCACCTGCTGCGCTGCTGATCATCTGACCTTGGCTGATTGGGGGCCCCCGGGGGGTTGCACTCTGAGACAGGGATTGTTGGACAGCTGAAAAAGTGCGGGTTTTTATCTTTCCTGTGGCAGAGATAGGCTTTTTTACCTTTTCCAACGGTCGCTGTTGACCACTCGACCGGTGTGCCTTGTTTCTTTGACTGATGACACCTTCTGGAATGAGGTTAGGGGCCTGCACCGAGTCTCAGATGAATGTGTTCTTTGAGCCTTCTTTTTGTTCTATTTCATTCTCGGATGGAGTTCATCCACGTCATCAGAAGAGGCACAGCTTGGCTTTGGTCTGGGGTAATCAATTGGGTTCAACGCTTTCCCCAGACTTTTTCGCCTTGTGAAACCATGAGAGTTTACTAGCTTATCCACTGCCGTTAGCCACTTCAAGATTCGGCTCTGTTTCAAAGGGTTCTTTTCCTATTTTATTTTTTTACCAGAAAATACGGTAGTTCCGTTCGTGTTTTTCCAAACGTGAGGTATTTTCCAAGGCAGTGCATTGAACATATTGGTGTTGTATTGCTGCAAGCCACCAATTGATGACCAATAGTCTAGACAGCCTCGCGGCGTAGGCTGCAGAAACACATGCAGGCGCAATACATGTGACTCATGTCTTGATTAAATTGATTGTTCGGGCAGATAAGAACAGTCGAGATAAGAAAAGCCAGCTTATTAGCACACGCTGAGTTTATGCTGGAGCGCACAATTGTGTAAATTTTTAAAGCAAAGGACAAGGTAAAGTGTATTATCAAGACTTCTAAACTCAATATTGCGATAGGCATCATAGTTTACTACTCTCTCTCACTTTAACGTTCCATATCATCATAATGACATCTTCTGAAGGCATCCATACAGTTCATAATCTCTTGACAGTCCTTCCAAATCCTCCTCCTGTTGCGTAGCCTAGGTAAACTCTTCCACTATCAAGCAAGCTCAATCCGAAGGCGATACCAATCTGTCTTGTGACGGCCCAAAACCGCCACAGCCGTCGTTGGCCGAGCATTCGCCCTATCTCTCAATTCTTGCATGTTCTGTCTCTATACTCTGAGTATCGTTTCCTATGCCTCAGATCCGTTGTGGTCGTCCTCGCGTTCGGTCAACTCCTCCTCGGCATCCAACAGCTCCTCATCTAGTTCCTGTTGCTCAGCCGCTGTCGTGGTCACCCAAAATGAGAGTGGGCGCGATGACCATGCCTCGTAGAGCCATGGGAGCTCGCGCAGGGTGAGGTGGTAGAAGAGAGATTTGGAAAGTTGTCGAAAGGATCAAGAGGCGAGTCTGAGGTTGGCGATGTCCCAAGACTCTAGCCCCAACAAAGTTTCCAGCTGTATCCCTATCAGGAGTTTTGAAAAGACGTCCTTGTCGGAGTTTTCTAGTGAGACTGTAGCGTCATCCGTAGAGTCCATGTTGACATCACTGTCTTCTTGTATTGAAGACAAAATATCTTGCAGCCCAGGCACAAAACTGGGGTTGGCTACAAGAAACTCGTCTCCGACATTGTGTTTCCAGCCTTGGTCTAATCCTCTTCTGACTGCAGGATACCGAGGGAATTCAGTAATTCCACCAAATTCCCGCTGCACCCTTTGCCATTCCACCAGGCCTGCAATGTCGATAGTTCCGTACCGTCAAAGTGACGTGTGCTTGAAGATTTCAAAAACACGTCGGGTGAGACAGGCATCACGAACTGGCTAACCCCGTTGGCAAGAATCCTACCCTCGGACACTGTCAAGATTGGGTTCTGGGTAGACGGTTAAAGGACCAAGTCCCGAATGAAGGCTTGTTCCACCCACGACGTAGCTGCTCGTCTTTTCAAAGTCTTCTTCATCGCCTGGCAATGGCTCCCATTCCGGGTCTCTGGTCAGGAGGCACTGGTATGTGCCGCACTCCCTCATTGTCTCAAGCGAGATGTTGCGCCGCTATATGCTTGAGTCGACAGGTAATTCTCTCCAGGGATGTGCTCCACGCAATAGGTTGCTCCAACTATCTTCTTGTGACTTGCGGGGTATTTGCTCACTTTCCATGTACATTCACTCCCAACATAACCAACCAAGTCATTTCCAGCGTTTTCCCAGGTTGTACAGCAGGGCTTTTTGTCCAGGCGATGTCGACTGATGGTGAAGAGGACGCCGCATATGTGACAGATCAGCCACTCGACATGTTCCTTGGCTGCTGAGTGATGAATTCAAGTCTGCGTCTGATAGAAATAGAGGGGGGAGCATTAACAGAATGGAGAAGAAATTTTCTCTCATAAAGACAACCAAACAACGCAAGATCGCACCAACTGCAGGTATTCTCTTGTTGGTCGGTACATGTTGAGTCCTGTTAACAATTAACCCTGTTTCCATGCCCTGACATGAGTGTCAACAAGTAGATGTTAGCATTCCAAGTTGCCTTTTTGATTGGTCCTGACCCCGCGACGCGGGCGCGTTATGAACGCGAAGTGACGTAGCCCACTCAATCGCGTACCTTTTTTCATCTTCCATTGTCATCCCATCTCATTACAACCAACCAACCGGTTGAAGTAGCGATATAGGCGTTGATGCTTCCTGTGATCGCGATACAGCCAAAAAATACTACCTTAGCTTACAGATACCCACAACGATGGCAGAGCCTCTCCAGCCTCTCCCTGCGGAGGCGATAAACGCCATGAGAGCTGTCAGTCCCACCATGGCATAGACTCATGCTCGCGCGCTAACAGAAGATAGCTCACAGAGAGTTATCTTCGTGACAAACAAGCAGAAGGAAGAGCCAATTCCAAGAAAAATGACACAACTAAGCCTTCTCCAGCCTCAAAGTCTACACCCACCTCTGGCAAGAAGCGCAAGGCTGAAATGTCTCTTGATGACGAAATCGCAGCATACAAGCGCAATCTAGATGATGTCGTTGACCGGGACTCATTCGAGAATGATATCATGCCCAGCTGTAGCACCATCCGTACCAAGATCAACAAGCTCTTCGACCACGGCATCATGACCAAGGCCGAATTCTGTAGGGCCACTGGCGCAAACTCAAACTCGCTCAACAAGTTTCTCAAGCAGAAAGGCCCTATGGGTGGCTCTGGCAGCTCTGTTTGGTTCAACACCTATGCCTGGTTCAAACAGCGCGAGGTCATGGGTCTGAGGGTGCCTGATATCAAGAAACGCCAACTCGAGCAGCAGAAGAAGGACGCCGCGGATGGATCTCCATCTACTGCACCATGCTCAGCTTCAAAAGCCCCAAAGTCTCTCCCTGATATAAGTGACATCCACCTAAACGGCGAGGAAACAGACGAAGTCCCCGTCTACGACAACTGCGACGAAATCCGTCGCAAGATCAACGCGCACATGAAAACCCCCGGCCTCACGCAGGCGCAGTTCTGCCGTGATTTGTTCGCACAGCTCAATGCGCCCAAGTGCAAGGGCATCCAGTCTAAGCAGCTTGCTGACTTTCGCGGTGCCAAGGGATCTAACGCGGGAGCTAAGAGCTCGGTGTTTTACGCTGCATATGTGTACTTTGAAAAGCTGCGGGTTGCCCAGGGGAAGCCGGTGACGAAACATCGTGAGGATACTGAGAGGCTCTATCCAGGAGGGTTCCCCAGGGATGTAGACTATAGAAGTAATCTAGTGGTTGGTGGATCTTCGGGTCGGGGGTGGTACTAATTCATTTGGAATATACGCGATCATGAGAGTTCGGGGTGTTTTGTGTGTATCTGATTTTACCTGGTACATGATTCAATTATATTGTTGGCAGATAAAAGGTATGGAAACATGTTACCTTGCACGAAGATTTGAACCCTCTCTGTCCCAAATATATAAGCATCAAATACTATCCAAAACCAGGCCCTCATTAAATTCACTACAACTCAAAGAGCGTTCGATCACCAAGAGCCAAAGCGAAAAACTCCTAGGCTCTCAAAATCTTTCTTATGCGTCAACCCAGTCACCGACCATTGTCTCCAGCTTCTGTCAAACCAATACGTATACGTCACCAGATCGTACTGGCCAGAGACGTGCACCCGAAAGGCGTTTTCAAGCTTGGGCTCTGCTTCCACCATCTTAGCCCAGTATGGTGATCCAAACCCATCACTTGACTGCAGAGGGAAGTTCTTCAGCACCTTAAGAGTAGAACCAGTGTCTCGGTGTCCAGCATGATACAAGCGGCATGGCGCATATTGCCGGCGTTTGAAGTGCTTTCCTTAAACGCAGTCCAGCGGTTGAAGTACTCACCGAGGCGGTCTCCAACTGCTTCTCGTCTTCCACTACGTCGTTCTCGTGACGGCACAGAATCTCCTAATCCGGCTGCGTATCAAGCTCAATGAGAATAGTGTCAAGCTAAAAGTTAGTTGGTGATGGTGCCAACCACAAGTAGTGGGGCCGTATTCGTAAAGCATGCAAGGAGATTTTTCAATTTATCTTGAGATGGGGTTTGGGAAAACATGCGACAGAGTCAGTCCAGAGCAAAAATATCAATGACGGCCAAAAACACATACAACAGCGGGGATTCGCTGGTCGTCACCGACCCAACTACTAATCCGCCGGTTAGTGGCTTAACTAAGGGAGAGCGGACGGGATCCCGTGTTCTACACTACCTTTGGTCGTATGTATCGGATAAAGGCAACTTTGCTCATTATATTCATTCCCAGCCCAGCACTACGAAGTTTGCCTACACTCGTCTGAGCTCACTCACCCTACAGTGTTTGGCACACAAGTAAATTACTCTCTACACATTCTGACAAACAACAAGTCGAAAGTCGCTTACTCGGCATCATAATTACAACGAAGGGTGTGGGATCCCTTCTTGTTCGGCCAATCTGTGACTTTTTTCGGCTTTTTTTCAAGGATCCCGGAATGCGTCCGTCATCGTGGTTGCATTTGTTCCCATCACGCTCAGAGAATCTTTCAACCCGCTAACAAGACGCGAAAGACTCCAGAAACTACGTGGGCATGTTGACCAATTTATCTGCGTCATTGAAACCAGTTAAACACATCCACCTGTTCAATTGACCTGCCTCGCTCGAACTATCAGAAACCACTAAATCAGTTATAAACAAGATGTTGATGCTCTTCCTGCGACACACCCAACATACCCTCACGCTCGAGAAAAAGCTCGTCTGTTTTTATAACAATTACTAAGCCAGGTGCGAGTCTCGTTCACTTAGCCCACCGCTTGCAAAGCACAGAGACACACCACGGGGTAAAACTCGTTCTTGATCAGTCCTTTGCAATATTCCCACCAACAACTGTATTCGTCCAACGAATTTGAAGTCATTTCGATAGGTATTCGATGGTATCCACAAATACACGTAACTGTCCTGAGGAAGCGAAATTGAGGCTGATAAAAAAGTGGCTGGGCCAAGATCAGAATTTTCAGCGGCAGCCTCAGGCTAAAAAAGTCAAGCCAGCTAGGACCCACAACAAATCTCTATAAAAGTTCAGTCTTTCTCTGACCTTTGGGATTTTTTTTCTTTCTTCTTCATGTCGACAATACTTCAGAGAATCATTTCTATAGTATTCGACCTTCTCTTGGTTCCCTAAAAGAGCCACAGATTCCACCCTGGTTGATGAATGTATATCCTCGACACCCTAGAGTGAATACCTTGGTCCTCTCGATCTGTCCGCAAGGACGGCGGTGATTGCTTCGTGCAGTCGCTGTATAGAGAGTTGTTCTTCTCTTGATGATCTCGACCCTAGCTGTGGTCTGCCTTCGGGCGCATGACTGGGGTGGGTGTTGATGGACGTCTGACAGGCGTGTTCTTTTCTCTTTTTCGTTGCTCCATGAGGCTTGCCTTGGGGGCGAGGAAGACGACAGGAAACGATATTACCCAATATCGGGTTTCATGGTAATCTGATGCGAATTACTGTGCCGATTGGTACCCTCGACCACTCTGAGATATCCCTTTACCCCGTGGTATATTTCTATTTTTCGTCGAGGAAGATTGATGCTAGCCCAATACTCACCGCGACATACTAGCGATTAAGCTCTTGTGGATGTAGCGGTCCATCATCATGGCCACATGACTAGCACTGTTTACTACATAGATGAGTCTTGTTCTAGCAAATGAACACATCTGTTGCAAAATATACTTCTACGGGTCTTGGTAGATTGAGCTTTCTAGTGTTCATTTGCGACTCTGCCGCTCGACGTGAAAGGCATTAAATCGCAAACACCCATCGGTTGCACGTTTTCTCGGTTCACTGTCATCATTATCTCACCAACCGGAAGTGACAACGATCGTTGAAGCGATGTTAAACTGTTTACCTTAGGAAGCCAGCTGGTGCCACTAAGACTGCGTGCAGATGCGTATTTGAATCACAAGGATTTGTGTTGTTGAATCAAGCAAGGCCTGCCTTATTCACGAATAGCAGACTCCCATTCCCTTACTTCATCATGCTATTTGTCAAGTTTGAATCACTGCTCCTGGCATAAACCTATTCGCGCGTCCGCCAGTCTCTGCTTCGCAGCCGACTGGACTCCATGGTCTGCAATAGAAAAGGAAAGACAAGTGTGAACAACTCCGTGCTTGACGACTTCAATTTAAGATATATAACTTGGCAACCTTGCAAACATGAACAATCTACCCGAAATTTTGCTACCGGTTCTATAACTTCAGCATACCTTACCATCTGCCTGCCACAACTTTAAGCTTAGCCAATATCTAGCGCATCTACTAATCATGTGTACCATCGTTCAGAACATCCGAAAATGCCAAGTCTGCGGCAAATGCTCCATACTTGACGCGGGTCAGACCGACCAATGCAAGGACGTCAAGAAGGGCAAGCCATGCAAAGGCACAACCAACAAGGAAAAATACCAGAACTGGATGTGTGAGACATGCTTTACGCGTCGCACAGCTAATCGTGAATAGTTATCGGGGCAGAGAAAGTGTAAGGAATGCATTGTATTATCTGCTAGGGTGGAAGCTCGTTGCTATGCCGGGGAGCAAGGTCACATGTTACTACTTCACCGTGATCACAAGCTAGGCCAAACCCCAGCTGCCTAGCTGGCTTTCCGATGTCTGACTATGCTCAGGTTTATGGACTTTTCGGGGCGTTCTACACGCGGCATCCCTGCATTTCCGTTAATATCGTGGTTTGCCTAGTAGGGCTGCATACTAACAGTCGGCCGTTACGTTAGACCCAAAACACTAGCAAATAACACTTTGAACGACTAGACGAGATCATGCATTGATATTGAAATTAGTAAGCTGTGGGCTGAACAAGAGCTCCAACATGCGATTGAAGTCGATCATGGGAGAGCTGTAGGCTATTGATAAGCCAATTTCTTGCTCGACAGTTCGCGTGAGAAGACAACCCCACCTCTTTTTACTCGAAGAGTAAGAAGAGACGTAGATCAAGTGAGATACACCAGAAGTCAAGTTCCAGCCAACTTACTGAGCCTGATCATTGCTGGCAGAGATCAACTCCCGGTAATTGCGTTGGTCTCTGCACCTTGAGTTTACTCTACCTGCCCATATTGTGGTGATATAAGGTGCCCTATCCGAAGTGCAAGGGATTTGGTCTTTTACATGACAGATATCCACGTATGAGTCCGTAGAGATCGACAAGCCAGCCTGACACTGGCTGTACTGCCACTCGCAACTGAGCTGAATCCTACAGGAACTCTGGTATAAGAAGACGAGAGAAGCGCAACAACAAGAGTCCAATATCATCAGTACAATTGGCTTTAATTTCGAAAGTTTGAAATTGCTCAACAGTTACTTTAAACACGCTCCACCAACGTTAACCACCTTATCTACATCTACATCCTGACCTGCCCCAAGACTGAACCCGAGTTCCAAATCCACGATATTTCCAACCTTCGCAGATACATCGTAATCATCACGGGCTCTGGTATTATTTACGAAAGTGCACTTCAAACTGCTCTACGAGGTGCATCACCAGCCGGTCTGGTGATCACGTCAATTAGGCCATCTCAAATATGAGGCAAAACAATCATGACCTACTTCTTCACTTTATCAAGCTACATCTCCAAGACCTTCAGAGTATAAATGATACAGCTGCCAATTTCTCGAACAGAGAGAATTGCCTTGATCTCTTGATCAGCAACGCTGGTGTAGTTGAGTTACGTATAAAATAGTTTTACACGCTAATACGTTTTAAATAAATTATTGCTAGTCCTTGTTAGTTGACGAAGGATGGCATTGAGGCCCAATGGTAGGCTTAGTTTCTATCTCACTACGCTCTTACCATGTCATCGATGCCTCTTCTTGTTTTGGCTGCTCAAGTCAGTGGTAAAATGAGTCGCGTGAGAATCGTTAATGTTGCCAGCACATGGCTCTCAACATCGGTCCCAACTCTATCAGCTATGATAATCCCAACCTCACTGATTCGACCGGACATTGGCATAGTGGTGCGTCACGTCGCTGATTTCCCAGCCAATTTTGGCTTTCACATTTGTTGCCTCAGCTTGCTAATTGTCAACAGGAGCCACTACAAGGAAGCCAGAATTATTGCCGCTCAAGCCATTTGTCAAATCGCGACTACCTTCAAAATGTAGATATGAAATTACGTGCTTTTTGCAAAGATGCACAGCGGTGTAGATGACTGAAGCGAATGGACGAACAACGGCTCAACACGTGAATAGATGCATTGACCCGCCGCAACTTGCGTTTGTAACTCAACAAAAGTACATTGCAATTAATCTAGACTGACCGATTTCGCAGATCATTTCTATATCGGAAACGGATGTATTGGTGCGGAAAGGTCCCTCTCGAGCCTCTCACGGCATCTTTGTGCCGACTCCAGGTCCGTCAGCGAGTGATAACAAAGCACCTGGTCTTTCATGCATGTAAAGATTGGGTTCTGATCGGGGGATTTACAGGGTCCTTTCCCGTCTAATAGAAACAAAACCACGTTTTCTCCCTGGTTCTTTTTTTTCCCCTTTTCGTAGGTAAGAAGACTTCTAGAGTCAATGGTGTACAGTTGAAGACCTCATAATGCTTTGTTGGTTCAAGAGACAGACAGACCCCTGTCGGTTCAGCTTGGGACTCCGGATATAAGAAAGCACGCTATAATGTCGACTTCTGCCGAGCGATCAAACGAGATGCCGGTTTCCCGTTCAGCCTCGGCCTCTCATCCTAAACAAACTTGAATGCAACCTTGAACAAGATACAGATTCGCTCCAATCATCTCACAGCACTTGATTAAATACCCACCCCGGGTGCTCGGCCTGTATAAGTGATGGGGCCGTTGTAAAAGGACCTTTTCAGATAGGAAAGTGGTATAAACGCCGATGGCCTTGAACACCAGGACCCAATGTGACATGCCCTGATTAGGTAGGAGGGTTTATTCAGCTGTAGACACACGGACGTGATGAGTTGATTCTACAACCATCACGCCCGTATCTTGGTTTCAAAGACTGATCGTTCGGAAGAACGGCATGGCGAATATCGTGGAATCAAATCACCTGCGTTTTGGAGGATAGCGCCTTTGAAACTTTCAAGAGATAGCAAAATTCCCAGCAGAAGGTATCAACTGGAGGACTATATAAGCGCAGGAAATTGCCAAGAAGTATAGGGTCAAAAAGCAGCAGCATCTCCAACATCCCCAGTCTAGCCAAATACTGAGCACAATCTGATCCGACCTAAATACCAACATGAAGTTTGCCCTTATTCTCGCTGCCATTGGCCTCGTGTCTGCTGCTCCAAGCACCAAGCTCATCCCACGAGACACCTCCCCTCTTGTCCCTCGTTCTGCACGCAGAGCCAAGTTCGGCTCAGCTCCCAACCAGAGGCTCTGGTCTGTCGACTCAGACAACGACGCAAATGTCCAGTACTCATCTAACTGGGCAGGCGCCGTGAAGATCGGCTCGGGCTATAACAAAGTCCAGGGAACCATCACCGTCCCCAGGGTGAGCGGTGCCGAGGGCGCTGCTGCCTCAGCCTGGGTTGGCATTGATGGAGACACATGCCAGACGGCTATCCTGCAGACGGGTATCTCGTTCTATGCCGACGGTACCTTTGACGCTTGGTATGAGTGGATTCCCGACTATGCGTACAACTTCAACAACTTTGACGTTCATGTCGGCGACAAGATCCGCATCACGGTTGACGCCACTTCCAAGACCAAGGGAGTTGCTACGCTTGAGAACTTGACGAGGAGCCAGAAGGTTACTCATACCTTCAGCAACACGCCCTCAACCCTGTGCGAGACCAATGCGGAGTGGATCGTCGAGGCTTTCCAGGAGAATGGAAGTCAAGTTGATCTCGCGAACTTTGGAAGCGTTACTTTCACGGATGCGTCTGTTTCCGGGACCAGCGGTTCTAGCGGTCCTTCTGGAGCGGAGGTTATTGATATCTCATTTGATCAGGGTCAAAGTGTTGAGGCTCAGGCTTCTATCAGCGGTAGCTCGGTTACTGTCAAGTATGTTGGTAACTAGAGTTGGATGGGTGGGAACTAAGCTTTGTATTGGAGCTTGTTAGAATGGGAGAATACTGGAAGGGGAAGGATGGTTGATGGTATGGCATATAAGAAAAACTTGATCATGATTGATTCTGAGCTTCCACTGTGCTTATGTTTAAGCTTAAGTAAGCCACTATTCTGAATTAGAATTCCGGCACACATCGTAAGTGGCTTGATACGTGATAGTGTAAATCAAATTTGTCAGCCGACGTTGCGACAATTTGCTTATGATAAGATGAGTAATGGAGTTCGGACGAAATGAGACCCTTGTGAGGATGAGACCAATCAAGCGATTGTTTTTATACTCTAATATTTAGTAGAGAATAAGCATTGAAATCTACTTGGTAATCCTACTGAGTCTCCACTGGTTAATCATCCGAATACAAGCTTAACTCCGTAATCATTCGTGACCTCACTTCAAGGATCAACCATATATAGCAACGACGATAGATGAGCTCCCCACAGGATAGGAAAGCAACTCACACATCGAAATACCATGGCCCAAGAACAAACCTTCCAGCGCCACGAAGTGCACTCAGCCCGTAATGCCGTGGCCAAAACCATTCTCGATCGTCACAGCACACGGGCCTTTTGCACTGGCCAAGAGGTTCCCCTATCTTTGATCGAAGAATGCTTCAGCATAGCGCAGCACGCTCCGTCTTCAACAAACATCCAACCTTGGCGAGTAACCTTGACCTCTGGTGCGCCTTTGAAACGCCTATCCTCAGCCCTAGTCGCAGCGTTTGAGAACAAGGAAGAGCTCAAGATTGACGCCATTCCTGAGTCGTATAATCGACATCGCTCAGAACTCGGTCAGCATGTCTATGGTCCGAATGGATACAACATCGCTCGTGGGGATACAAAGTCTATGATGAAGACGGTGATTGACAACCTCAACTTTTATAACGCCCCAGTCGTCGCTGTACTATCTATAGACAAGGAGCTGAAAAAGGGTGACATCTTGTCCGTCGGAATTTATCTACAGACACTTCTCCTACTGTTGACTGAGAAAGGACTGGGAACGCAGGTCTCGGCTGCTCCAACTGGATATCCGGACATCATCAAGAGAGAGCTGGGCATTGAAGAGAACATGCAGATTTTGTGTACAGTCGGGATTGGATTTGAGAATGAGTCGCAGCATATAAATTCTCTGAAGATGCCAAGGAATGATTGGAAGCAAAGCGTCAGGTTCGTGATGGAATGAGTTTGGAATGTACTAAGTTAGGGGGCATGTGCATTTAGAGGCTTCATCAAAGTAGACTGTCCATTAGCGTGTCTGCAGACTCCTGCTCTAGATCGACGTGTCTGTAGTTTTCAAATTTCCCCCAAGTCTATTTACCAAAAGTATTCATGCCCAGCTTCAATAAATAACCATTTTTAATCCCTACGTTTGGTGAGCTCTGAGAAGCCTTCAAATTCTCTTTTACAAATAAGCTAGCAAACGGATCTTGGACACAAGCCGCTTAGACAGGCTTAGACAAACTTGTTAGTGCTTACGTGAGAACGGTTTGGAGATGCCCTTAGCCCCAGATAGTGAGAGTGAGACAGAAAACTGCCCCCGCTCCCCCTTGTTCTTTATCGTTTAACGAGAGGTGGAATCAAGAGGCTTCGTACATATCGCACCTAATTTATGCCATGGATACATCGGGCGAGATACCCCAGGGAAGAGAGATCTCCAACAGCCTGGTCAACGATGACCTACCTACTCCCGATGTCCTCGAGACCGCTAATGCGATTGAGGTCTTTGACGGCAAAGGCGAGAAGCACACCTTCAAGAGCATCTACAGCGGCTCTGACTTGCCTCGTCGTGTCCTCGTTGTCTTTGTTCGCCACTTTTTCTGCTGCGTAACAGCCCCCATTCTCAAAATACGTCCATCAGCTAACCTTACTAGTCGTGCGTAAACTACGTCAACTTCCTGGCGAAAAATGCCACCCCAGAGAAACTGAAGGAGATTGACACGGCTATCGTCATCGTGGGCCACGGAGATGTCGGACAGGTCGACATGTACCGTCTAGATACCGGCTGCGAGTATCCCATCTACACCAACCCATCCGAGGACCTTTACAAAACGCTGGGCATGATTAGATCGTGGCAGGAGGGAGCACCTAACAAGTATATACCGTACTCGTCCTTCTGGGTAGCCTGGTCGTCGATGAAGAGTGCGTTTTGGAAGCGCCTGGAGGGATACCCCGTGTGGAACTGGGGAACAACCAATCAACAAGGCGGAGAGTTCCTGTTTGAAGGGGACGGAGAGAACAAGAAAGTGACGTGGTGTCATCGTATGGCGAGTTCCAGAGACCATACGGATACTGATGAGATTCTTGAGGTGCTGGGGATCAAGAATTGATGGGCGACTTGTCGATGTACCACGCTTCTTAGCAAGCATTTTTATTTTCTGCATTGGAGACTTTGCTGTCAAAAGGCTCTAGGCAAGTGACGACTCTTTGGTCTCTTTCGCAGCGCTTATTACCCGCTTGAAAGGGAGATATACCCATGTTTCCTTGCTAGCTAAACTTCTTGCTAAGGAATGCGTGGATGGTCGTATCATTATTCCGCAAGGCCAACCACCTAACTTTAGGTAAGATACTTAGAAGATGATGTAACATGAAAAACACTGATAGCCCTGCCACGCTCTGATAGTTACAGCACACTCTTAACGATTTTATATAAATCCTCAGGAGCCTTAGAATTTATAGAACCGCCTGTTAGGCTATGATATCAGCAGACGTCGACGTCAACCAAGGTCGTGATGGATAATCTAACTGATTCTAGAGTCCAAAAGACTACCCGGTAGCTCAACGTAATGCGGCATGCCCCGTTCGTGGTAGCCGAATCCTTTGTAAAATTCACAGCCATCATCTCGCAGCGGAGCCAGAGAGAAGCAAAATCGCAGCACAACACCATGTTAAACGAGGTCTCACTCCACAAGATCCAATAGTAATGATAACAACAAATAAGAAACCCACAATGAGTGTGTCGGTGTGTCCAAGCAATACTCTCATTGGTGACGATTAACTGGAATCTCACATAAGCTCATCCCGGGAGCTGCGGAGCAATAATCACAAATACATCCGAGAAGAGTGATGTAAAAGGCAACTTGACATCCTTCACTGACCACCTGATGAACTAATCTGTTCACCTTTTTCAGGTACTTATAAGCTATGGAATTTATCGCAGCCGGTGCAGCGTGGGCGCTGAACAAAACGACCTCACCCCAAAAGCTTCTGAGCCGTCTCGGTCTAGCATCATTGGTGACGCAAAATACATGGCCGGAATTATCGTCAAAGCTGTCACCCCAGGCATCGATAGTGTTCCCTGATGACCCTTCTTTCGGCGGTCTTGTTAGCAGGTGGCGCGAATGGCATGCACCCCAAGTTGGCGTAGTTGTGACCGCCTTCACAGAGAGCGATGTCCAAGAGACGGTGAGTGGGACGATTTCTAAAAATGGGTGCACTTGCTGACAGGTCGAAGGTTCGGTATGCGAACGACCATGGGATACCGTTTCTCGCCCGATCATGTGGCCACGGTGCGACTGAATCACTGAATTTGGCCAAGGATGTTATTGTCGTGGATCTCCGAGGCAAGGATTATATCGAGATTGCTGAAGATGGCAAGTCAGCAACGATAGGTGGAGGCGCAAGTGTCAAGAAGGTGGTGAATGATCTATGGGCGGCAGGGAAACAAACAGGCAAGTTTCTCGGCAAGAGTTGAAGTCAGCGTTAACTTGACAAACAGTTACCGGTGTCTGCGAATGCGTCGGTATTTCAGCCCCCGTTCTTGGTGGAGGTCACGGTTGGTTACAAGGCCAACACGGTCTCGCTTCAGATCAAGTCATCTCTGCGCGCGTTATCCTACCCAATGGAGAAGCCATCACGGCCTCAGAGGAATCTAATCCAGATCTTTTCTGGGCTCTGCGCGGAGCAGGGCACAATTTTGGTATCGTGACGGAATGGCAGTACCGCATTCACGATGTCAAGAATCCCACCTGGTCTTATGAGATTTTTATCTTTCTTGAGGATAAACTTGAAGAGGTTCTTGAGTTGACTAATAAGATGATGAAGACACAACCACCAGAGTTAATTCATTGGATGTATATTGCCAACATCCCAGAGATTGACCCTGAGAAGGTGAGGAACTTTCTGGAAAATACGTTTTTGCTAACCATCTTCAGCCTATTGTCTGGTATGCAGTTATATCAGATGGCCCTGTCGAACATGCGCGAAACTACGCCAAACCACTCCACGACATTGGCCCTTTCAACGTCAAATCTGGTGCAGTGCCAATGCCCGAATTGGCCGCCCTGACCTTAATGAGCGATGATTCTGTCGGTTGTGCAAAAGGTTTAACCAGTCTTCGATATCCTATCGGCCTCAAAACCTATGACTTGCCTGCCCTCCGCAAGGTCTTCAACGAAATCGCCGAAATGTCACGCCGAGTTCCCGAATTAGCTGGATCATTCTTCCTTCTTGAGGGATACTCTACACAGGGCGTCAAGGCAGTCGATGCAAAGAAGTCTGCGTTTCCACACCTTGACGATGAGATTCTTGTCACGTCGTACATCATGTACAAGCCCAATGCAACACTGGATGCCTTGGCGCAGGAGCATGGTGAGAGGTTGAGGAGACACTTGCTAGAGGCGAGCGGAGATCCCGAGAAATTGAGGGCGTATGTGAATTATGCTCATGGTGTTGAGTCGCTGGAGAGTATGTACGGATATGAGCCATGGAGGATCGAAAAGCTCAAGGAGTTGAAGAAGAAGTGGGACCCTGAGAACCGTATGAGGTTCTATGCGCCGATTGTCTAGACATATTTGCAGTCTGATATACTATCGGCTCGAAGGAGCTGTGAAATCAGCACTATGCCATCAGTCAGGCCTACGTCTCCCGCCCTGATCAATCTGCCTAGTTCTCTCTAGTTTTCCCGAATTGGCTAACAGGAGCTGCGAGTCTGCTGGGCAAGAAAGCAACGCACAGTTGATAACCGAGCAGTTTTCAAAGCATTAGGTGAACAATCTCAATGATGCATAATCACTCATATTCCCATGCTCTAAGAAAATATCCAGCTCGCAAGGCTTTTGCGTGAAGTAAACCTCCTTGTCAGCTCAAGACTCTGGGCAAATAATTAAACTAGGCAATCCAAGCTTGAAGTATCTCAGATTTCGACCTTTGATCTTGATATGCCCAAGGCATATCAAGATCCTCAGTTCAACTGCCCGAGATGGGTTTGTGTTGACCTGGCAATGATCGTCTTGAATCATCAAACTAGTATGTGTCGACGCCCGATGTAGTTGGCGGCAATAGCATATGCATACAGAACTTACGAAACAATTGCATATCCTATAGCAGTCGGTTTAGAAATCGGCTCCACGAAGCGTCGGCGAGCTGCTTCGAGAGTAAATCCATCCTCTGCCATAGTGAGTTGCCATGTCTGAAGTTGTTTGGATGAAGTGAACGACCTCAAATGATGTGTACACTTGTACTGCCTTGCAAGTGTCACTACGTCAACAACTAAGTTAATAATTAGCCTCGACATGGAATGATATCAAGGTCATGCCGTTTGCTGGAATGAGTATTACAGATGACTTGGCTCAATGGCAGTCTACGTCTATGAGAACTTAGCAGACTACCTCCCATATTCTATTCCACATAGTTACACACGTCAGGAACAGCCTGGACCTTATGATCTGGCTATCAGCAAGTATTATTATCATCCCCTTCATCCGTCTGGAGCCTCCATGCTCGTCGGGTCTCCATGTACCGACGCTAGACCTAATCTAGCCCCGAGATCTCCGAGCTATTCTTACATATCCCGAGACTTGCTCAGCTAAACTCTGATTCATTTCTTCCACTCATCTTTGATCATGGCCTCACCTGACAACGAACTGCGGAAACATGCCTGCACAATCTGTGCTCGCCGCAAAGTGAAATGCGACAAACGACATCCCTGTTCAAATTGTCGCAAAGTACAAGCTCAATGCTCCTACGAGGCACCTCTCCCACCCAAGCCTCGCAAAAGGGCGGCCGATGAAGATCTGCTAGCCAGACTAGCTCAGTATGAAGACTTGATGCAGAAGAACGGCATAGACTATACTCAACATGCAAATATCTGGGTATCTTCTGGGCTAGAAGCCAAGAGTGAGCGGAGCGCATCTACAGCGGCTAACTCGCCAGCTCCAACGGAAATGTAAGCCACAGAGATGTACACTAACTTGCAGTTACAAGCTGACAAGATGCTATTGCAGATGCCTATGGTCGAATCTGAGTCCAGAGGTGAGAGTCCATGAAACATACCATTGCTCTGACTAAATCAACGCTACAGCTCAAATTTCCTCCCAAGCAGGCTCTTCGACACAAAGAAGATCCTATCCTGCACCCATCACCAGCCTTACACTCTATGGTATTCGAGCATCAGCTCAAGCTCCACGAAATGCATCCAGAGCCAAAGCAAATCTACCTCTTCTGGCAAACATTTGTCGAAGCCGTCAACCCCCTCATAAAAGTCGTCCACGTTCCAAGTTTGCAGAAACGCATTGTAGATGCCAGCTGGGATCTTATACACGTACCAAAGCCGCTTTCGGCTCTCATGTTTGCTATTTATACGCTTTCCGTCACGTCAATGTCTTCGATCGATTGTCAGACATCGTTGGGCCAAGACCGAGGAACTCTGCTGACGCGGTATCGAGCCGCTACGGTGCGGGCTCTTGTCGAAGCCGACTTCCTTACAACTAAGGACCTAGAGGTCCTTCAAGCCTTGGTTCTATTCATCTTTGCGAATCCAGAATCTGAACTGGCATCTACCCTGACGGCAGCTACCATAAGACTTGGCCAGATGATGGGTTTACATATAACGGACTCTGACACAAAGCTGTCCTTCTTCGAGAAAGAAATGCGTATCAGACTCTGGTGGCAGATAAAAGGGCTTGACTCTAGAGTCCGCGCCTTTTCTACTCCGGGAATCAAACTGGCAAAATCCGAATTCGGCGACGTCCGACTTCCCTTTAACATCAACGACGCCGACTTGCATCCAGATATGCTAGAACCACCAGTGGAGCACAACGGGCCCACGGAGATGGTCTGCGTTCTGATGAAGTTCGAAGTCACCGTTTGGTTGCGGTCATCTCCCAAAGCAGCAAAGGTGTTTGAGTGCATCGCTCCAGGCTTTTCCAAGGGCAAAACGTCGACCAAAAGCGGAGACGAAGCTATCAATGAGCTTGAGGCTATGTATCAAGAGAAATATCTGAGCAAGCTGGATAGAAGTGTTCCTCTCTACGACTTGACGTATGCTATGGCAAACCTGGCCATTGCTCGCATGCGACTCAAACTTCATCATCCAAGGGGTCAGGCAGCTGTCGGAAGTGAAGATGTGTATATGACGCAGGAAGAAAACGACATCCTTTTCAACGCAGCCCTTTCTTTTCTGGAACATGTTGATGTGGGTTATAAGAGCAAGTTTTCGTTCCATATGTTTACCCATTTGACTTCCTACTACCAGATAGACGCATACACATGTGTCATCAGTGAGCTACGTCGAAGATGCTCTGGGCCACGGATTGATCTGGCATGGAAACTGGTGGAAGGCCTGTACACTGAACACGCCGAGCTGATCGATAATCCTGAGCCACTGTCTGTTGCTCTCGGCAATCTCACTCTGGAGGCGTGGGAGGCGCGTCGGAAGATGTTGACTGAGGGTGAGATCACGCCCGCCTTTATTGACATGCTATGGGACAAGCGACGTGCCGCGCATGTTGATGCCGAAATGCCGGTTCATGGTGCAGATGGGCTAGAGGGGCTGGATCTCACCACTGGTGATAATTTCGACTGGTATTACTGGAGTGACTTTTGGCGGTTTTAGACTCAGGCTGGCTAAAGGTTGCGTGACTGGAGAATTCCAGGTGTTCGAGAAAAAGACAATACACATGTTAGAACACAAGTCGCTTGAGGGACGACTTGGCTTCACAAATGCACTCGTCCTAGATCTGTTTTTGCTCGTGCTTGTGTGATTACGCATGACTATGTGTTGTAGCGTGTAGACATAGTTAGGTTCACCCGTTCTTTCGCCATCGAAGGTAATGATCTTCGACGGCCAATAATAAAGCATGCCTCTCAGTTGGAAAATCCTGCCTTGGAGGCGCTCAGTGGCAGGGGTGTTGAACCGTGTCGCGTTAGTGTAGTCCTCTCCCCGCAAACTAGAAGTGAGACAAGAGAAGAGAGTTGACTTTGCAGATAACTATCAATCCTAGTTGAGAACTAATAACATTTCTTCCAAAAGAAATAAGAGGAATTAATACATGTGAACAATTGATTGTAACCTGTGTATCTGTTTGACCATCGCAAGGTTCAATATATACTCCATGCCAACAAACAGAACAGAACCAAGATCCTGGATCAACCCCCATGTGCAATGCGACGAACCCCGCCTGACACTCTCTTTTCAGTGGACAAATCCCAAGTTCATGCACCTTGATGCCGTGTCTGCCGTGGGACGGCTTGACCTGTGACCCCCAACTGTTGAGCAAAGGGCACGAATACAAATGCTACAATGCCCCGCACGAGTTAAGACTTTCGCGGTGAGTTGATCAATCTTCTTTTCGCTTATCTGACTGCAACAATGGCAGTCCAAATCGAAGCTGTAAGTGGCATCCAAGGAACACATCCAGACCAGATCTGCGAAGCCAAGTTGCATTGTGTAACGTACCAACCAGATTCTAGGACCCTGCTCTGGAGTTGGGAAATGAAAGCGACATCGGTGCAGAGAGGTGCGTTTTCGTGTTTGCAGATCAGACCTTGCGCTGAGCTCAATATAGTGACATCGATTCGACTGCGTCCATCACGTCCAGTATCTTTGAACATCGGTATTTCCAAGGCAGATCATATGCCAATCCAAAATATGGAAGACACTGGTAGGATACTCGTCGCCAGAAACGATCATCTCATTAACCCATCAGGGCCCCCAACGATGAAGAACAGCTTGAAGCACTTGATTTGATGTAAGTCAACTCTCTATGAAGATCCTTTTCCATATCGACTAACTTATCTATGATAGTCATCATTGGTTAACACTGTTGCTGGATGACAAGCTCTATCTAGCTCCCATTGGAGAAAATCCTCAGGTAGCTTTGCCCGCGCAGTCTGCGAAAAGCTCTTCTCACATGCTGCAGAAAATTCTAGACATCGGTACAGGCACTGGAATTTGGGCCATGTAAGTCAACACAGGGTTTCCCAGTTGTACAAGATCACTGACATTATCCAGCAACGTTGCCGACGAGTTTCCATCAGCCAAGGTTGTTGCTACTGACATTTCCCCAAGCCAGCCTAACTTTGTACCACCAAACGTAGAGTTTCAGATCGACGATGCTCAACTTGACTGGACGTTTGAACCTGACTCTTTCGACTTCATTCACATTCGATACCTGCAAGGGTCGATCGATGACTGGGACAAGCTGTACAATCAGGTGTACAAGTTCCTCAAGCCAGGTGGTTGGTTTCAGCATATCGAGCCCGATCTCCAGATGTTGTCGCAGAACCCAGAAGAGAAGGTAGACGATAAGCAGTATGTGCATTGTTGCCTCTCTCATGTCACATACTGATCCAGAATCCTAAGCATCTATTCTCGCTGGGCCCAGGTCTTTAATGAAGTTGGTGAAAAGACCGGCCGAACCTTCAACTTTAGCAATCATAAGCTCGAAAAGCTGGCCCAAGCTGCTGGCTTCAAAGACATTACTTTCCAAACCCACAGAATGCCTGTTGGACATTGGCCAAAGGACAAGAAGACGAAGGAGATCGGAACGTTTGTCGGCTTGTCGTTCAGTCAGGCCCTGGATGGATTCGTGAAACTGCCCCTGTGTGAGATCCTTCGCTGGAGTCCTGAAGAGATGCAGCTTTTTGCGGTGGAGATGCGCAAGACGCTTATGAACCCCAGAACGCAGACAGTTGGTTCTGTGTAAGTATTGCACTACGAAGTTGGTGGTGAGAACGCTAACGGCGTGAAATAGATTCAGTGTTTATGGACAGAAGCCTGAAAGATCGAAGGAGAGTCAGGCAATAGAGTAGGTCTTCTGTCTAGTGCATGGATGTCCCAGCGGAAGGAGAATACATGGGATTGGAGGTCATCAGCATGTTCAGTCGGTCGGGAAATTTACGTCAAGTCTGAGGGATTAACGCCCTAAACAAGTCTGTTCGCCAAGCTAACATATCTTGCAACATGTGGAACTGGGTTGTTCTAGGGGCTCTAAACTTTTGACTTGACTGAAGTAAAATTTTAACATCGATAAGCAATATTTCTAATGAAGCTACGATAGGTAAAATTAGTTCTATGCTCTATGCTTTGTGTTTGTTACTCTCGAAATTAGCCAACTTAAATGTTTTTTAACTTTCTTGCATAGTCCGAAGCAGATTTGTTTTATCCAACTCTGATATGATAAATTTTGCAATGGTATCTGTGCTCAACATGTAACAATCCTCTTCCTTATATTCGTCTCTCAAGCAGTGTTGTAGTACATCTCAATCTTCTTGATCTTGAAGACAGCATCTTTCTTGGGAGGACCAGCGCTCCATCCCTTGTCACCGTTGGACCAGTTGTTCCAGATCCAAGGTCCAGGAACGTTAGGAACATCCTTCTTAGTCTCCCACTGCTTGACGCCATCGACGTAGAACTGGACGAGCCCCTTGGTCCAATCGATGCGGTACTCGTGCTCGGTCGAGGTAGGGTTGGAGGGAGGAAGAACAGGCTTGTGGGAAGGCTTTCCATCGCCGTCGTTGTCCTGGTTGGTGAACCAGAGTCTGCGGATGCCGTCGTAGTTGGACTCGGACTTGGGATCGGAGAGCCACTCAATATCGGTCTCTTGGCTATCGGACTCGTAGAAGAACATTCCTGCAGCGTGTTAGGAACTCGTCAATAGAGTTGGGTTGGATTGTCATACCATTGCAAACGCCTGCAGGCTCGCTAAGAATGGCGGTAGTACGGACAGAAGCGTACTTGATATTCTCAATCTCAGTGGCGACCTCAGCAGCCTGGTAAGGCTTAGCCTTCTGGCCACCCTTCACAGTAAGCTCGAGGTAGCCATCGCGAATAGTGACACCGGACGACTTGAATACGTGGGTCTTTCCAACAGGGTAGTCGCTAGCGTAAAGACCCTCGGGAAGAGTCTTGCCCTTGAAGGTCCAGACCTTCTTGTTGGCGAACTTGGTCGCGCGGTCGACAATGTAATGGCCGTCTTGGAGCTTGGGCTCAGGGGAGCGTTTGTTGGTGCAACCCTTGGGCGAAGCTGCCGCAAGGCCTAGGACGGTGAAGGCAACGGAGAGGTAAGAAGCCAGATGCATGGTTGGATATGTACTAGGAGCGGTATTTCTTGGCTTGAGGACTCCATCGTGGCCTGGCATGCATGTTATATACCAAGTTGCTTCTTCTGAAGGATCGTAGGATTTGAGTATGGACTGACGTCTAGACCGGGCTGAGAGGAATGCCTCACGGTGCTAACGTCGGGTCTGGTTTAGCGGGGGGCATACGGGCTCAACATTCCAGGGTCCCTTGTCTAAAGGCTTTGCAGCATGCCAGAGGCATTGCAAGCGTACTAGCTCAGGCACTATCTCATTTCCATGCGGGCCGAGCCTGTGGCTGTACTGGAGCTTCTTGATACATTGTCTGGTGTCTTCGACCATCAAACTTGTGAGACTTGTTCAAGAAACAATGAACACAATGCAAGATCGTTCTCTGGTCCTATCAAATAAGCGCTAGATCGTTTGAAACAAAGCGGCGCGGCGAAGTCGACAGCGGGTCCTTAATTTCGTACTGCAGGGTTCCAATTGGTGTCTCTACGAACGTGAAGACTGCGGTTCAAGAGTGGAGTTTGATGATCTGAGCTTGTGAGCTCGTGTGGATCATGTTGAAGCACGAGATGGCTTGGAAAGCAGCATATATAACCAAGATTGCGGATCTGTTCTACATAGTGGGTAAGATGGAACCCTTGACGCATATCTGGCTGGTACTGATTACTTCGAGAATGGACAACCGGCTATGCCTGTTGTACGATATTGTCCAGTGCTGATTCCAGGTCCCAGCATAAACAGATTCTTTCTTTATGTTAAAGAATCGATCTAGTTGCCTTTAATCTTAACATCCTTGCGGTATCTGGTGTGTTTTCAACAATCGTACCTCTGCCAATGGTAAAAAAAAAGTTGGCTTGCTCCCCTGCGTCAAATAACTTAAGCTACTTAAATACTAGGCCATCCACTTCAACGGTGCTCACTTTACGCAAGAGTTCCGATTTGCTAGCGAGTATGTAATCAGGATCTCATAATTCCCCTTAAATGATAGTTACGCCTTCGATTTATTAGTTCAGCCGCATGACGTTGAGGTAGCAGCAGATATTCGAATCCTTCAGGAGCAGCGCCAAAGCTCTGATGATAAAGCCCATGTTCCTTGTCTAATTTGCTATGTTGTATCTTAAACGTTCTAGCATCATGCTCAGCCTCTTTGCAGGAATCCTACAGCATTTGTCGTCATTGTCGAGCCATAGCCGCTTTTGCATTGGACCGGTCCGAGAGTAACAGCAATGATGATCATTATGTGAAACTCGGTTTACAGGGCTTTCTGCACTCTGAGTATTGGGTCTCATCTCAACTGATTGAATCGCAAGCCATTTGGCCTCGGTCTTGATCAACCATCAAATTAGAAATTCGTGGCTGAACAAACACACAGGTCTGACACCTGAAACTTGTTTCGTCCTTTTTTTTCGGCATCCTGTGCATCTGACCCTCTCCTAGCATCTTACGTATTTTAAGTGTCATAATGTCGTTTAAGTTTCCAATGCCCGACTGTTAGGAAGCAATTCTGCCCCTCAACAAGTCTTCTCGGTACCAAGATCCTACCTACTAATGAGAAACTGTTGTATTAAGGAACATTTGCAAAAGAACTCGCAAAAAGTTTCAGCCGTTATCGTCAATGTTTGGAGGCGGCTGTTATCTCAAGTGTCCTTCCTCTTAGCTTCTAGGCTCCAAGTAACCCTTACATCGTTGGACTTTGGTGAGAGGTATCGTTGATGGATTCAAAGACGCAGATATCATGATATTACTCAAGGCGAAGGGGACGTGTTACGTGAAGGATTCGCCTAGTAACAGCTATAACAAGGCAGCAAATCGTATTTCTATTGTCGTCATTTTCAAAATGCAGCTTTACTATCGACTTCTTTAGTACAATATCGGAACCATACTCGGTCGACCCTTGCTTTTGGTCTTCTGGCGAGCACTACCGTTGCTTCGCATGAAAAATGTGGTACGTCGCCTCCTAGCAATGTTTTGAGGGCCTTATCCGAAAAGCTCCGCAATAGGTAGGACCTTGGAGGTCAGGGCACAGAAGAAGCATGTAAAGATCAACACCTATGTCCATCTCATTCCGGCAAGCGAGAAAGAGGAAGGCGGATATCCCACTATGATTTCCTACCGCTAGAACTGCAATACATATTCACTTACTCTTTTTGCAGCAAGATACCGCGAAGTGACAGGTTGCTCTCCTAAACAAGAGCTTCAAGTCTCACAACTTTCACTTCAGAATGATCAAGACTGCTAGGATTATCAATGAGTTTTGGGCTGAGCCTGGGTGGCAGTCCTGTTCAGGGCTACATTGAACCATGCTACGAGAAGCACTTCGGGAAGGAAGTTACAAAGACTTGAATCTCTTCATCATCAAAGACATGGTTCCGCGGTAGGAAGTACGAACCACCAATTTCCAAGCGGACCTAAGAGAACATCCTCAACGATGGTCGCATCATGAATTCTGAAAACCCAGGAGAAGCTCCTCCTACGTTTGGCATCGTCACTGCCCACGCCCTTTTTCTTAAAGCAGTGACGAAAGGGTAGGTTCCTCCTCAGCTGGAAGCAACTAAACTACGACGCCGCCGAAGTGGGGATGACTTCTCGTGCTCGCAAAAAGAGAACTTGCGGTTTGTGTGGATCGAACACACGACCTTCAGATATCGAATGATAGTGATTGAAGTTAACTTCAGTCTGACGCTCTCCCAACTGAGCTAAACCCGCTATTTGATATTAATTAATTACCGGATTGGGGTCATAGACTGACAGCGGAAAGCTAGCATCTCCGTTGAGGCTCTGGGGTCAGTCCATACGTTATTACCAAAGTTATACAACTGACTTGTCGCACCAGTCAATGTTATTTCGGAACCTAATAAGTTCCCTTTTTCTCTTTAAGCCTCTATTCCTTATTGAGTTGTCGAACAGCCTTGCCTTCAGACCCGAGCTCACGGTCCGAGGTGAACGCCCAAGTTGAAACAAAAGTCCTCAAATGTGACCAAAGAGGGGATGCCATAATAGTCTGGCCAATACTCTAGGTCACACATCTGGGTAACCCTATTTCCCGTTTGAACTAATCGAGAAAGATTTGATATATTTGAGGCAACTCCAGCTGTCGAGGGCAAAGCTGTACCCCATTTTGCACTTCCCAACGTCTTGACGACATGAGAACTTAGTCTCACTTTCGAGACTCATCAAATACATACGACCAAAGGTAGTGTAGAACACGGGATCCCGTCCGCTCTCCCTTAGTTAAGCCACTAACCGGCGGATTAGTAGTTGGGTCGGTGACGACCAGCGAATCCCCGCTGTTGTATGTTATTTTTGCTTATGGCGCAGATGTCTCGAGTTGTCTGGGCCACCTTTTTGCGGTAAGTCGAGTCCATGACAGTTCCACCATCATTGCAAGCCTGCGTCGGTACGTTAGTCCAAGAGAAAGGAAAAGCAGGCGAGATGATCTGGAATTCTTTGATTCCTCTTTGGGATTGTCTTTTAAGCGTCCTGTGTATATACGATACCACGCAATCCTGATGCTTGATAAAGAATTTACAGGACTTGTTGCTCCTCAGGGAATACCTTGCACTCGTGATTTGAACTCTTAGTAAGACTGTAACACCAGGTACGTTCTTTTCAGCAAGATTTGAAGTAGCATGCAGACTGTTGTCCACAAACTTTGACTGGAATATAGAAAACACTCCTAAACAGGCTGTTATGTCATCTAAGTTAGTAAAAAACGCCTCAATATCGTCCACGTTTGAACGCTGGGGACTAATAGAAATATAACCTAATTCTCTCCAAAAAGAAAGGTAGCTATGCAATTGACTGTGTAATTAGAAATCGCAACAGACACAATCATTAATTCTGATGCAACATGGGTAACTCCGTCCGCCTATCACCGAGAATGTGCATAAGCAGCCATTGCCTTGTTGGCGGATTTTAATCTGAAGTTTCCCTTAAGTCCGCCGACGGCCACACGCTGAAACCAAAGTAGACAAGGAGATCTCTCGATGGGAACAAGGACGTTTTCTCTGTAATTCGCCAGTCTATCACCAAGTTATATGCTCCTTTTACGTGCAATATGTCCCAATACAAAACGCTCGTTCTGATCACTGGTGAGTAACGACGTGCTCAAACGCACGCTACACCACTGAGATCCCATACTAGGTGCCAATCAGGGAGTCGGCTATGAAACAGCCAAGAATTTGGTGCTATCCTCGGTTAAATACCATGTTGTTCTTGGGAGCCAAGACGAGTACAAGGGAGAAGCGGCGGCTAGAGAGCTACAGTCACTAAGCAACATCAGGGGAACAGTCTCTAGCATTCAACTCGATGTGACAGATGACAACTCTGTCGATGCCGCAGCTAATGCCCTGGCCTCTGAATGGGGAAGATTGGATATTCTGGTCAACAATGCAGGTATCATCTCGACCTCTAGCTCTCCAACACGCGAGGCATTCCGGTCCGTCCTTGAGACCAATCTCGTCGGTGCGCTGAGCGTAACTGAAGCCTTCTTGCACCTTCTGCGTAAGGCCGAACACAAGCCTCCACGTCTCATCTTTGTTAGCTCGATCGCCGGATCCATTACCCATGCCGCCAACCCAGAGTCCCCATACTACAACTCCCATGCCACTGAGTACCGTGCCAGTGAGGCTGGGCTGAACATGCTTATGACCATGTACTATGCTCGACTCAAGCCAGAGGGCTTCCTCGTTTTTGGCGCAGATCCGGGTCTGTGTGTGACAAATTTCACTCAAGATGCTGAGTCTCTGAGAGAACGAGAAGTGCCCGAGCAGGCGGACGGAGGGGAGCGAGTGGCAAGTGTTGTCAGGGGTGAGAAAGACGCGGATGTTGGAAAGGTGTTGGGTGTGTATGGCGTGAGCCCGTGGTGATTTTGCAATAATTATCTCATCGGTAAGGCTGGGTATGAGAGCTAGTTAGTGCTGAGAAAGGTTGTAGTGTGCTGGTTTCTTGATCCTGCGTTATAATTGTTGACAGAAGGCGACTCTAGAACCTGTGACTGTGGTTCTTGATATTTCAGCAAATTGATTTCTATATTGGGATGTTATTTATATTCTGCATGTTTATGAAAGCAATAACGAGACCGATAGAAATGGAAGTGGCCGAACACAGCCGCAAATCTTGGCCATTAGTTGGTCTTGGAAGAATGATCGCCAGGCCGATCTTCACCATCTTAGAGTATTAATTATTGTACAAAGTAACCACGCAGTTATTTGTTTCTTGCCTTCTCCGAAGAGTAGACAGATCATGAGTTTTCGTCTCTTCTCAAAGAGTTAAGAGCAAAAAAAAGTCAGCCCTAGACAGTTTACCTTGTACAGAGACATCAAGCCTTGAACAAATATGAGTCAGTTTCTAATCAAAGATACCACTGTAACTTCATTCTCAATCTTCCACATCCGTAAATGCATTTATGTGTTAGAAACAAGGACGAAAAAAGAAAGGGACCCTCTGTCTGTCTGTCATGTTCATTCAAAGGCAAGACCAGCAAAAGAAAGGGTCTGGCCGGGGATTGAACCCGGGACCTCTCGCACGCTTTGCTGTAGGGTGTACCCTAAGCGAGAATCATACCACTAGACCACCAGACCAGTCAAGTTATTGCTGAATGAAAAGTTAGTTCAAAAACAAATCTAATAAGCCAGAAAATATCACATTCATCTGAACGTTGTTTCTATTTCGACTCAAGCTACAGACTCTCATCTCATTGTGGCTCGGACACGAGAGGTCGTCGTTGTTTACTGATATTTCAGACCCTTTGTGGTAATACAAGCACTTTTCCACTGGCCAACCCCCTGTAAAGAAAAACGCATAGACAAACAGGAAGGTCAAAAATCCAGAACTCATCAACGTTTCGCCATGCTTTCTCCTATTCCCCTGGGTATGAATGAACAATTTCCTATGATGACTTCACCCGGTTTCCGGTGGTTTGACGAGCCAGAGTTCTTTTGATCTCATCTTGCACCCATCACCGCGGGCATGGAATGCTGTCTTGGGCGTGTTTAGAGTCCCTCTAGGGTTGTAGTATTCATAGCTGGGCTTGTAATGGCAACCATGGTTTGCCACTATGGATGGCGTTTTAACTGTTCAAAATCTCACTAATACGCAGTGATAATTATTTTACGCATCCATGGAATAATAGTTTGACATGTGACTGGATGCTCGTGCTTAACAGTTGGCGCTGCCTTATGTAGGTGCGCCGTCCCCTGTGATGATCAGTTGGAGGAGATTTGACTGGGGAGGTAAAATATGTGCTTGAAAATCTCCCTACGGGCAACCTAGTTTGATCGAGATAACCCTACTGAATGACCCCAGGCACTGACGTCAACGACTGCGGGATGTACAACAAATCGGTCACCATAGGACTATGGGCGAGCAAGACACTTCCTGCCGGCGCGACCAGCACTGGCGACTTCAACCTCTTCATTACCACGCCCTATGAGGAACCTTGGGGGTTTCCCGTCCACTACCAAATGACAAGGGCCGTTGCCAAAGAATGTACGACAATCAAAACTGGCGGAAATGAGATGGACATCCCACTGCAACCTCTACAGCATCTGATGAACTGGAGGAGTAAATCTTGTCTATAACCCTGTCACCACTACCTCTGGATAGGAACTACTCAACGCAAAGCACACAGGAGTTGCAAAAGCTAGCGATACTGATGCCGATGTTGAATCTGCTGCCTCATCGAGCTTTGCGCGTTCCTTCGGCGCAGTGTCAGTTGCTGGAGTTGCTTCTACTTTAGTCACATATGTTGTAGACAGTTAAGAGACCGCAAGGGAGACTTGGCTGTACACGGGAGAGGTTCTTGATGAGTAATTATGTATGAATACTATTGGTGTTGGAATATGTGAGTCATTGAACTCTGTTATGACTTTTTCCTTTGGTGCAAAAAACCTTGCCAACAACGTTGCAGATTCCACGTTTTTCTCTGTAATTCCCCTCCCCCGATGTCATAGGCAAAGCTGCGGGCTTAGGTTACTGCAAGCTTGAACTCTATTGCCTAAACCATATTGATTTCTGGGTAACAAACAATGCGTACCACCTGCTGTCACGTTATTTCACTGAAGGCCGTGAAATTGAGGACGCTGAAATCAAGGATACGTGTCCAAAACTACCACGAAGACTGTTGCGAGAGAAACAAGGTCATGTTTAAGTATCCTTCCTCTAAAGCCTATTCTCTGGGAAGGGCATTCCTGGTCTAATCCCTAAACTCCAAAACCAATGCCAAGAAGTTATAAACAGATCAGACGTAACCAAAATCTGGGCAAAAAATAATTACAAAAGAACCGAAACTTTTGTTGCCAGACCCCCTCCCCCTAACGCCATATCACGTCTTGATACAACCTTTCCTGCAAATCCACCGCCAGGAGCATGTCCCTTTCCACCATCGGGGCTGGGCTGTCATTCTTGAAAAAGTTGCCCATTGCTTCAGCCCAAACCCATTCTGGAGGTAACAAAGAAACAGATACACCTTCGGCAGAGGGGAATGCAGGGTTTGGCATGGGCGGCAGGGTCGAGGAGCCACCCGAGCCAAAGGGGATGCCATGTCCAGAAGAAGAGACAAAAGACCCAGAAGGGGGGTTATGGATGGCAAGGGGAGCGTTGCCAGCAAAGAAGTCAACCCCAGCGGAGAACCCAGGAGCAGGCTGGGAAGCAGGAAATCCTGTTGCTGCAAACACAGCAGCAGAGTTGACCTGGCTCATCGGGTCCTGGAAACCCAGCTGCATGTGGCCTTGAGGTTGAACCATCTGGTGGTAGGTCCGATGCTGGGCCGGGGCTGGGGCCATAGGCAAGGCCACAGGAAAGGCCATAGGCAAGTTCTGGGCTGGCCAAACAAAAGAACCACCTGGCTGGGGCGCAGGTACTGATGCTCTGTCCTTCCTTGGACGTCCTCGCTTACCGATCACTTGTACTCCTTCTATGAATTAGTCAGTATTAAGAAGAAGTATTGAAGAAATAAGGGAAAGTTACTTACCCGTATGGGTCTCGATACACTTCTCGGGCCGGTGGCCCCTTCTGCACTTGCTGCAGGCAATCTTCTGACCGAACTCGTTGAATCGCGCCATGACACTGTAGTTGGGATGTGAGTAGAGTAGTGGGAAAAGGGTAATTAGAGTAGAGTTATCAACTCAATGTCAGTGTTATAGACTTACAAAGAGAAGAATGGGTATATAGTGACGAGTGTGTGGATGACAGTAGAGGATAAAGTGTACTATGATGTGAAGGCTCAACCGCGTCTTTCAGGTTTGACTGGATGGGAAGGAATAATCCAAAAATAGAATGACAGACCCGGGCTTTTATAACATATGAAAGATGTGAAAAAGTTAGAATAAACCTTTCTGCATCTTGAAAAAAGTCAGTCAACAAATACATTCGGATGGCCGATGCCTCGCTTTGCAAACGACATACAGTTTACCACAAATCTTAGCCACACAGTGAGCAAGTTCCAACTACCTCTGAGAAAGTCATCAGTTCCTGTATCCCTGGAGATGATGAGAGAGGTAATTGGTTTTATCCGTGCCCACTAGAAGAATATCAAAGCCAAGAAGGACCGGAGAGGCTCTAATGAGGCTGAAACCTCCCCGGGCGAATCCAGCATAATGCGAACTACGAAAGACGCTTGTATGAAAGCAGCTTGCGGGTTCCATACACATTTCTGCTCTGAGTTTTTCACTGTCCGATGTTGATTCAGAGCCACTGACGCAGCTAAGCAAAGAGGCTATACACAGTTCTATTGGCCTTCGAGAGTTATACTGACTGCGCTCTTGTCACATTCCATCACTTAACCACATGAAGGGATTGCATAAATTTCTTTATACGCTACACTGAAATAACGTGCTCAAACCAAGTGACAAAACGACTGTTCTTAATGTGATCTCCCTTGGTGTCTCTTCGTCACATCATGTTGGCAGATAAGGGGCCTTTCAAAAATGGGTACAGAAATCGGATTAAAAGACACTAATACGTTGCGTTTTTAAGCTGCAACCAAAAACTATCTAAGTGGCTCGGGCCATATGCTAGGAGTCTGATATAATTCCTCAACTGGTAAAGAGACCATTGATCACAAAAGGGTATCCAACAACGCTCAAAAAAGAAAAAAGAAAAAAGGAAAAAGCCATAACCAACTGATTAATAACATCCAATTATCAACAAGATGGATAGAACAAAACCAAACTCCAATATATCGTAGCCGGCGCTCAGAAGTACTCGTTTTTAGGCAGTCTCGCCTCATAAGTTTTGTGCAAAGGTTCCAAGTGGGCTGGCTGACGGTGCCTGGGGACAGACAATCTGTGTTCGAGCTATTTGAACTTCACAATCCTCTTAAGAATCGCTGGGCAGGGTCTAGAGTGATTTCCCTGCCCTGCTGGTCAGAGGGAGATGTGGAATTGTCGAATCCAATCATTCGCGAGAGGAAGTTGTCATGATCAGTAGAGAGGCCGCGGATGAAAGGGGACCAGGCCATCAGACGACTCTAGGTCGAAAACCATGCAAGTGCCAGCAGAGGAGCCAGATCCAGTAGGAGCAGCGGGTGTACCAGATACAGGAGCGGAGTCAAAGAAATCAACGCCGACAGAGGGATCAAAGCCGGCTAGGGGGCCGATGCCAGCAGAAGGGTCAAACTCCGACGAGAAACTGGTACCAGACGAGAAACTAGTACCAGACGAGAAACTAGTACTGGGCGAGAAGCCAGAGCTAGACGAGAAGCTCAAGTCTGTAGAACTAGCGACGGTACCAGAGACAAAAGAGAAGCCAGAGGGATCAGAGCCAGCAATGGGATAGGAACCAGCCGAGAAGTAATCGCCAGCATTAGCAACGGGCGAGTATTCTTGGAAACCAGAAACATCACCAGCGAAGCCAGCAGACAAGTCAGACCCAAAAGGAACTGCAATAGGATCCGTACCAGCGAAGGTAGCAGACCCAGCAGGGCCGACAGAGATACTAGAGCCAACAAGGGGAGCATGGTTGGCAAGGCTGAAGAGGTTGCCGGAGGTTTCAAGGCCGTATTGGGTATTGAACCCCTCACCCATTTCAAGCTGCCCGAGTTGACCAGGTACATCTTGGAGCCCAGGCAAAGGAGGAACAACTTGACCCATACCCGGAGGCTGACCCATGACCTGGAGCTGACCCATGGGCTGAAGCTGACACATGGGCTGTAGCTGACCCATACCCTGAGACTGAAGCAAGGGGCGATTGACTCTAGGAGCTACACGCTTTTGAACAGCCGCAAGATTCTTTCTTGGGCGACCTCGCCGGCCAATGACTTGCACATCATCTATGAAACACTTAGAAACGAAGGCGAGTGAGTTGGACGAAAAGTACTTACCTATGTGACTCTCGAGACATTTTTCTGGCCGATGGCCAATTCTGCATTTGCGGCAGGCAATCTTTTGCCCAAGCTCATTAAACCGCGCCATGGTAGATGGTATGGAGGGAATATGATCGGTTATGAGAGAGTGGTAATGTGTATGCGCGGAGCTGATAGTAGAGACTGAGATAGTTCGTAGATAGGAGTGAGTGTATTATGAGCAAGAAAGAGAAAATTCATGAGTAGAACAAGATACCCAGACATCTTATACTCACATCAGAGATGCTGAAAAAGTTTGATGGTAAAAGACTTCAACATGTTGGGTCATAGAGGCGAAATGCAAGCCAACTCAAGACGAATACAAGTACGAAAGAGTAAAGAAGACATACTTTTCATTTCTGCCGTCGGCAAACCAAAGGTTAAGCAAAGGGGCGCTGGAATTACTCCGAAGGTCATCTAGATATCGGCCGGTGTTCCTCGGTTTGATCACAAAACTACGAAAATAGCGGGCAGTGGAAAGGCAGTATATGGCCATGTTTAGTCTTTATAGATAGCTCTGGTCACACTCTCTACAATGCTCGGTGATGGGATTAAAAAGAGTGTTGTTGTTCTGCATGGGTTCCAAATTGATTCGTTTGCACTCATTGGTCGTCACTTTTTACTTACAAGATATAGAGTCTCGACTGTGCAGAGCTTGCGGCCTTGCGTCATACGGGTCGTTAACTGTAAACAAAGTTTCGCGAATTTGGCTTTGGAACGAGCCGAACGATCAGATGAGTCAACGCAATTCAGAAAAGTCTCTTGCCTTACCAAGCTTTTGCACTGCATTATCCTTCCGCACTCAGACGGCAAAGTCGTACCAACTATGAAAAGGAGCTGAAGTAATGTATTAGTGTAATCAAGTCATTCGGTATTCCTTATCCATAATCGCGAAGTCCTATAGCTTCCAAGTTCCCGCATTTCAAACAAGTCAGAATGGGGATAGACCATGAAGACAGACAAGAGGGGAACACAATCATTGTCGAAAGAAGTGCAATGTGAGCATGACAAGGTTTTCTGATGACTCTCTTGAAGCTTTGTTGATACAGGTTTTCCACCCAAAACCTATGTCCTTGTAGAAGCCCGCTTATTCTCCTCAACAACTGTATTAACTAAGAGGGAAGTGTACTCTCGGTACAAATATTGCATCGAACAGAACTGCAAGCGCGGACCACACCATGCGTCAGACGTATGAGCAAGTTTTAAATCTGTTGTAGATTATTGTGCAAGTGAATCGGTCCTTTTTGATGTAACTCCCGCTGTTCCTTTTTGAAGAGGATTGTGGAAAGATAAAGGGGATAGGCGAGAGCCCACAGGGAGACAAATTGTGATATCCACTCAAAATATGGTGATCCAGTTGTCTCTCGGTATTCAACCCATACTTTGCATACATGAATGACTCACCCCAATGACTACTGCTTTTTTATAACGGTTCTCCATCCGTCTAAGTTTATACGCACAACTTCCACAAGACAATTTGTTGAGGGCTGTGAATGACACGACAACCTAATGCAATCGAATTTCACGGAGGCGCAAGGAAGAACCTTCCTAATCTCAGTCGTGTGATCTTCCCACATTTCCTAGAGTTTTACCAGAGGCCGAGTAATGTTCCGGCCCTGAGTAGATACCTCATTTTTATGGAATTGCCAAAGGAAACTTTTTGGGGAGAGGGGAAGGGACGGGGGGCAGTGGGTAACCTCGAAAGGCCAAGGTGGTTCATATGATAGAGGGATGGCAGGTACCAGTGAATAGAGCCAGGAAAATGAACAGATATGCTCTTCTCTGTACAGAAATTTTGCAACTTGCATACTGCCTGCCAAACCAACAATAACGATGTCACCGTAGCAAATTTGGGGAGAAGTATACACTGAATTACTTTACTTGCTCCTTTTTCAATCAGACTTCTAGTTAAGGGATAATGTTGTGTCCCATGCACTGGACTTGAGTACTTAAGGGTGTGATTATTATAAGCAATAAGTGATGCTAATGTAATGGTCTTCCCAGGACACAGCGTACTACTTAACTATCGTCATGTTAGGTCTAGTTAGATACCAATCGCTAATTTCCATTGCAGTTAATATCAAACATCAACTAAGTTCCCTCCTTAAATCACGGAAATATGGGCCTTGTCTCCGAAGAAACGAGTGTCGCTTTGCGTCTCAAAACAGCCTCGGAGGATCAAGTTCCGATCTCCACATGATCTCATGAGCCGACACCCGATGGCATGGTTCCATGTCTCCCTTGCAAATACATCATAAGAGCACTTCTAAGACGGATCATGTGCCCTCAATTCACAAAGTCCGGAATATGCTCCTCCGGGGTCGATTGCAGATCGGTCCAGAGTGCGACCTTTCCTAGATGGAGAAAGCTTCCGGATTCTCAACAAGATCATTTTCGGATCAAATTTCCGGGGCGTATTACGGATTACGGGCCGGTCCTAACAAGCTTGGCGAAGGAGCTCTCAGATAAATCAAAGTACTGACGAACGAGTACTGGTACGACGGATGTCAAGCGAGGTAATCCGTTGCAAAAAGCAGCTTGTCGGGAGATAAAGACCTGATATGGGGATGAATCATATAGATGCTTCGATGAAGTGGATATAAAATAGCAGATACTCCTCCTTCAAAAAATCACTTCAAATGAGCACACTCGAGATAAGTACTCACATCAAGCACCATGAAATATCTTCTCGCGCTTAGTCTATTCACCGGGCTCTCCGCCGCCCAGAACGGAGCCTGGGCACAGTGCGGCGGAGACAACTGGACCGGCTCCAAAACTTGCATCTCTGGCTACACTTGCTCCCTCATCAACCAGTGGTACAGCCAGTGCGTTCCTGGCTCACAACCTCCCACCAACCCTACCACGACCCTCAAGACTACCACCCAGGGTGGTACCACTCCCACTGGCTCGCCGGGTACGGGAAAGTTCACCTGGTTTGGTACTAATGAGGCTGGTGGTGAATTCGGTGAGGGTAGTCTTCCTGGCACCTGGGGAAAACACTTCATCTTCCCCGATCCCGCTGCTGTTGATGTGAGTATATGAATCTGATACATTGCACACATATCTAATGTGATATCTAGACCCTCATTTCGCAAGGCTACAACACCTTCCGTGTACAGTTCAGAATGGAGCGAACCAACCCTACTTCCTTAACTGGTGCTTACGACACTGCATACCTCAAGAACCTTACTCAAATCGTCGACCACATTACACAAAAGGGCGCCTATGCTGTCCTAGACCCTCACAACTACGGCCGCTACTTCAATAATATCATCACCAACACTGCAGACTTTCAGACCTGGTGGAAGAACCTTGCTACTCAGTTTAAGAGCAACAACCATGTTATTTTTGACACGAACAACGAATACCACACCATGGATCAGACCCTCGTTCTCAACCTCAACCAAGCTGCTATAAACGGTATCCGTGCTGCCGGAGCTACGCAGTACATCTTTGTCGAAGGAAACCAGTGGTCCGGTGCTTGGTCTTGGACCGATGTGAACGACAATATGAAGGCCCTTACTGATCCTCTCGACAAGGTCGTCTACGAGATGCACCAGTACCTCGACTCCGACAGCTCCGGCACATCCCCCAACTGCGTTTCGACCACCATCGGTGTTGAGCGTGTCAAAGCGGCTACTGAGTGGTTGAGGAAGAATAAGAAGATTGGCATCATTGGCGAGTTTGCTGGCGGTCCCAACGAGACATGCAAAACCGCTGTTAAGGGTCTTCTGGACTTCCTCAAGGCTAACACTGATGTCTGGAAGGGAGCTCTGTGGTGGAGCGCTGGACCTTGGTGGGGTGACTACATGTTCAGCTTTGAGCCTCCTAGTGGTACTGGATACCAGAACTACAACTCTCTTCTTAAGACTTACATCTAAGAGAGTGAGGTGTTTGAGAGACAGGAATGAGGGCCTAGGTTTGAGTGGCGGCAGTGTCTTGAGAATGTGATTTCCTAGCAGTGCTGATAACAAATTTTAAAGATGTGAGAAAGGTGCATGAATGAGTGCATTTCGAATGTTACCGAGTCTGTATCGAATTGACGATAATCTTTATTTATTTAACTTGATTCCGTGAGCTACCTATTGCTGTGTCTTCCAAGTCTATCAGGTCTTTGATCATTTAGCAGGTGTGGTTGATATGGCTCGTCTTGTAAGAAATCTGTATAAAACCCACATCTCACAGGTGCAATAGTTCTATGGTCAGTAAGTTCCGTTTCTTGTCTCGATTCAAAAATTTTATATCTCTGTATCGCCGGATAAGAATTTCTTATCGCTAATATGTACATACTAGTAGAGTGGTAAGCCTACTGCTTCTCAAGCTTACAGTGATGGTCAAAACACATCAGCAAACCACCGTCTTAAAGACGACATACCGTGAGCGCCTACTTCTAAATCCTAAGCTACAAAGGACCACCGAGCTTTCTTCCATCCTTTTCTCCTCTGAATTTTGACTCCGAAGCCCTCTCCATCGTTCACTGGCTTACACGCAGCCTGCGAAAAACCGCAATTCACCGCAGCAGGAAGCGTAGGCCCATCAGGAAACTCGACGTCAAATCCAACCAACAAACAAGCTACTAAGCCTAAGTTCTCGGCGAACGCAAAGTTACGTCCTGGGCATAGAGACCGTCCACCTCCGAATGGAATGTAAGCCGCACGCTTCGACTTCTCAGACTCGTTGTTCTCTTTAATGCCGCTCTCGATGAATCTTTCAGGATTGAACTCAAGAATGTTCTCCCCCCAGACGTCTAGAGAGTGGGAGACAAGAGCTGACATTTGCACGTTCACGCCCTTTTTCAGGAGATAGGATTTTCCATTGCCATCAGTCACCAGCGTATCTTCGAGCACTCTGCGGTTGCCGACAGCCTGGTTATTCAGGCGTATAGTCTCGCGGTAGCAGCTGACGAGGAACGGGCATTCTTGATCCAGGGACTTGATGTCGATGATGGCGTTATTTTCGTCGTCCTTCTGTACAGCATGGACAACTTCTTCTCTCAGACGCTGCACGAGTTCGGGTCGATTAAATATATGGACGAAGAACCAATATAGAGTGGGAATAGTGTTCGCCGTTGCCACGTGCAGCAGCGCAAGCTCAACGTGGCCTATCTCCTCATCCGGAACGTCGTATTTGACGAAGGCGCCCGCACGAGCCTTGACGATCTGGGCCGCGTGTTCTTGGTCGTACTTCCGGGCACCGTAGTATTTAGCTAGTGCGGCTTGAAGTCTGGCTCTTCCTTGATGAGCCTTGGGAGCAGTGATAGACGGCATGATGTTGAGCAGTAGCAAGCTGAGGCCACTCTCAAAAGTCCTTCGAATGGTTAACACATTCTTTGTTCGCCGCTCCTAGGGCCAGATGCCATGTGTTACGAACCAAAGATCCTCCAACAAGCTAGGGTCCTCTCTGAGGGGGTTCCCAACACCATATAAGGCCTCTGCCGTTGCCATTGTGATAAGATTTCGCAACCAAAGCCAAAGATTTGAGTGCTCAAGATCTCTAGCATCTCCAATATTATTAATCTCTTCAGACACATATTTCAAAGCATTTGTATTCATGCGATGAATATGGTCGCCGGTCATGACTGGATGTATCGCGGCAAAAAAGTCCGGCACAAGACTCGTTGTCTTGAGCTTGTTTGAAGTTTCATCGCTAATGAGAAGCTCCCTTTGAGCAAACTCTGCTGCAAATGGTTCAAAGCTGAGGCTCTTCTTGCGAAAGATTGATTGAATAATGGCAGGATCGAAGACAACATAGAGCTTTCCGCCGAGAATGGGTAGAGTCGCAATCTGCCTGTGGGAGTTGTCGCTGAAGCCAAATGTCAGCAAGTTCCCGGCTCTAAAGCCATATCACTATGCACTCACAATAGTATTTTGAGATAGGCACCTTGATGTTTTATGATACCAATCAGATGCCCAATGATGGGGACTTTGGGCTTGAGCAGTGGAGGTTCGCGGGCGTCGAGGGATGGAGTTGAGAGTTTGTGCAACAGAATAGCAGCGAACACTACACCCAGAACAGTAAGATAACTACCTGGAGATTGTTTGAAATCAACGGCCAGGAACCCAAGAACGCCATTAGGGCTAGCAGTGGTGTTGGTGGCCATGTTGAAGACCTTGTAGTCTAAGATTGCGGAAGAAGACCAGAGAGTAACTACAAGGAGGAGACTGGGACATTTATATGAGGGAGCTAGGAAGAATAAATCATTCAAGCCATCAGCGGGTCGTGCTCGCTAGTCAAAGTCTCTTCACTAATAACTCCGTGCGGATACACTGAGGTGTTGTGAGATTTTAGTGCATTTGCAAAAAATCAAACACCATTCGCCAATTCAGCTGCGATTCAGGGTTCATCTTATTCAGATCCATTCGAACAGCCAATGGGAAATATCTCTATGCGAGATGTCGTAGCGAGGCAGTTCCTGAGCCATCGTCCACCGCTAACCTGAAATCTAACTCGGTAACCCAACTCGCTTACAAGACTTCACTCTAGACAGATAGATCAATCGCTGTGCTAGCATTCCCCACTGTGCCAAGTGAGATTATCACAAGTACATATTAAGCTCTCTCTTAGATATCAAGATATCATGCTGGGCGAAGCTGCTAACTAGGAGATACTTACACAGGAACGTTCACTGCATATGCCGTTACAATTCGGTCTCTAAATGTTTATTTAGCATAGACCTAACCTACAGGTGGCAAAGGATAACTTCTAATAAGATACTAAGGATCCAAAAGCCACTTACTTTAAAACACAGGGCTTTATATGATATAATAGCTAAGACTTAGGTTCCTTTATATATCTATAAGCCACGCTAAGTACCCAATAATAGTTTGCTAACCTCATAGGCTGACAAAGCTATTGTTAAGAAATCCCCTTTTTGCGGGCTTCTAAACCACGCTAATAATCTTTCAGGGGGTTGATTGTTTACCGGTACAAAGTAGTCATACTCACCGTGTAAGAATCCTTTGGATAAATATAGCAATTCTGCTTATGGCATTTACATCAGACAGGGATAAGAGTCATAAAATTGTAGATACGGATTCGGTTATTAAATTACTTTTTACCTTATAAAAGATTTATTTGGTATCAAAAAACCACGCCTCGCTATTATGCTTTGCTGTTGTATGTTCATGTTTCTGGTGTTGACCAGCAACTAGCTCAAAAGGTCTTTGCTCTTGCAACATCTCAGCCACAGGAGTTGGTGTGTACGCCTTTTCAGCTGAGTAGGTAGAGCTGTAAGCTGTATTTGGAGACATAGCAATGGGGTAGTTGTCGTGCTTTTCAAGTGAGCTAGTAGAACCAGCGATTTGCTTGCACTTGTTGCGGCGCCAGAAGAAGAACGCTGCCAGCGCGAGGGCGACAACGGCGAGTGTCACGCCAACACTAATGCCGGCGACAGCACCAGAGGATAGACCACTACTTCCACTGCCGTTACTTTCACTGCTGCTACTACTCGACTCACTACTTGAAGAGTCGGACGTACCAGTAGGAGCTAATGAGTCGGAGCCGGTTGTGACAGTCGTAGTGGCAGTGTTATCACCCGTCGAAGCAGGCGGCTGTTACTCCAGTCGGTCAAATGAACACAAAATCGGTCAGGCAGAATTGCCAACCGCTGAGTAGAGAGTAGAGTAGGCATAACTGTTCACTTTTGCAGCACTCGTCATCAACCAATGTTGCCGACGCTGTTCTCCCTCGAGGTTAGAACTCATAATGACCGGGCCATTCCTGATACAATCAAGATTCCACGCCGTGCCATTCTCAACATTTGTTATTCCGTAGGTGCTGTCGGAGCCCCATAGAGACACGTCTCACTGTTGCGCTTCGCTATCTTCGGGGGGCATCAAGCACGGTCTTGTGCGTAGCTTTTCATTTATCACGTCTGGTCGGTAGCATACTGAAAGTTGTTTCATGATGGATGTATTGAAGCATCGGAGCTGGTATCGGCCGGGCTTGTTGCCTATCTTTTGCTACAAAGGATGTTAGTAGATGTGTCGTCGTTCGACAGTCCTGCCAACGTACAAATTGCCAGTAGGAATCTTTGTTGGCGGGCCACACTCGCAGGCCACCTCCTACGCTAGTTGTTTGCAGCATGGCGCTGAATTCCCCATCGTGGTCGTCTATAGCAGCTTCGGTGAGCTGGCACCAGATATTAGAGTCAATGTCAGTCGCCGCTTCGAGGGTCGGCATGGTAGCGGACGAGCTTGACGAGTGGAGTATTAGGGACGGAAGAAGTGTCTATATCAAGCGCAGAAACAATTATGACGGAAGGAGGAAAGAGAGGGCTGCAACAGCAATAGAATAGGGCTGAGTTGGGGATCCATGGTGGCGGCTGACTTTGGGACACAGACGGGTTAATTTCTTGTAGCTTCCACTTGTCTAAGATTAGCTACGAAGATGGGACGGCAACTAGATGGACATCGAAACATCCAGGCACTTTTTCGAAGAGATGGGATATTTAGGTGGACTCAACGCCGCTAAGCATTGCGATTTGTCGGTCGTTGGCAACCTGGCAAAGTGTTTCAGCTCCTCGCACGTCCTCAAAGGTGATGACCTCTGGAAGCCTTAGTTTTTTTTATGATTTGTGACACGCGTAAGCACGGTTATGTTGTTGTTACTTTCCCGAAATAGTTTTAGCATCTTTGTCTTGGTCCATCTTCAGATCATCTCCGCTCAATGGCCCCCAACATCTCTGCCAACCATGATGTTGACTCTACAACTCAGATTCTTAGTAGCCAAGATGATCATTCTCTTTCCTATCAAAGCGGGCGAATTCATCAAAGGCTGAGGGCAACAACCAAAGACGCGGTGCTCGCATGGATGTGAGATGAAACTCAGGATTTTGGTGGCAAGCTGAGGTGCGCCAAGAGATAGACTGCCTTATTCATGAAACGGACTGTGCTGTAGGCTTAATTTCAACTTGATTGGCCGATAGGCGAGAGGCTTCGGGGGTTTGATCCTTCATCGTTCCTTGCTGTAATGGCAGCTCAGGCTGATTGGATTTCATCCATCAAGTCTGCCCTGTTGGGTTGCAAACAATCTACAGCTTGGAACGTGAATCTATATAACAAATGCTTTGACATCTAAGACCCTCTTTCTCGAAGCTGCGCCTACTATCATAACCACGAGCCAGCAGACAAAGTCCGGACTAGAGATGGTGCCTCTGAGTTAAGAACCAAAGGGTAGAAAACAAGTAAAGCTCTTGATTGATCTTTAGACTGAGCATATTCTAGTGATTAGAGCATACATTTCACAGCATCGTTACATGCTTCCAGTGTCCCTGTGATTTATTCACCAGCTGGCTGACATATTTCCTGGAATGTACCGGGTAGGTGGTAAGCGACTGGTCCCGTTGTGGAATTGGAGTGAAAGCTTTAAAAATAAGAATAGCCCCAGCCATGGTTAGGATAGTGGAAGATCCGATCTCGCTAGCGTAATCCATGGGTGAAATTCATTTATATTAGATTAAGCTGGAATCAGTCGTTGAAGTTGCGGAGCCCGCCCGACGTGGGGGAGCAAGGGACCTATCCTTTATTCTAACACACCTTCAAACGTATGTTTATCCTAACAAAATGCTTGAAACAACCCGTTCGGAAAGGTCACACGAAGTAATAGATGGGAGAGAATATTACGGAGTATAAAATTGGTTATCTCGTAATTTTAGCATTAACCAAGGCGTGGATTAGTGGTGTTACAACCTAGAGTTTCCTGTCATGTCATGCCATCTTGCTGACCTTGGTGCAGCGAGGGGCAAGTCGTACTATTGTGGTTCATTTAGAAATGCATACCCAAAGCTCACCAGAATACTCTCAGGATAACTGGGAAACAAGTGCTGAAACTAAACCACGCAGTCAAGGACAGAAGTAATTTCCCAGGTCAGCAGTTCTCACCTTATCACCTCCCAGTTTTGTCCCTCATCATACCTCTCGCACATGTTCAAGTCAATAGACAAATTCACCCCCAAATTTCATCATCGCCAAGCCGAGGCAGCTTTTCGGGCTAAGATGCCATCACAGATTACGTGATTCGCCAAGATACGTTTTCCACTATCAGAATCAGTGGCGTGCTCAGCAACCCTGCTGGCGTATCGCGACCCCAGCAGGCACACCGCCTCCCGAGCTTCACCTCGACGCAAGATGTTCCGCTAGTTTCACCTCCGCGTTTCTCACCTTCTAGCATCTTTTCACCGAGCGCATTATGATCAGCAATGTAGCAACCATCGCCTCACAATTCAACAACTTCCGCTTCACCACCACGGAGCGAGACGTGCTACTCCGCTTCCTCATCTTCTCATCTCGCCTGGCCGCCTGGCTTTTGAGTGCAAAGAATGCCTCAGCCACAGCCATAGAGCGCTGGCGCGTGTTGATGAGACAGCTTGCTCTCACTGCAAAGCTACTCCGTGTCGGCAAATTTGTGCAGCAGTTCAGGTTTGTCGTGCACGTCTCGACAAAAAAACACCAGGATTACTTCCTTGGCTATGTCACTATAATCCGGCAGCTATTGATGGCGGTGTATATGACCTGTGATAATGCCACGGTTCTCAACAGTATTGGATTCGTGCCCTGGAAAGGCGCAAAGAAGTTGGAAATGAGGGCATTTCGCGTGTGGTTCAGTGCAGGCCTCTGCGGGATCATCATGCAGTTGTACTGCTTTTACCGATTGAGAAGCGGCCATGCTTCAAATGAGAATCATGATGAAAGTGCTAAGCAGTCAATTTTGTGAGTAGTCGTGCGAAGCTTATGGTCTACGCCGCAGCGAAGCTGACGTGATATAATGTGGCAGTCGACAAACAGCGAGCAAGCTACAGCTGTTTTCTGGCCTGTGTGATTTGGCTGTTTCGTCCGCGGCTGCAGGCTTGATCAAATGGGATGAGGGTGTCGTGTGCACGTGTGGGATGCTAAGCAGTTTGATTGCCATCTATACGCGGTGCAAGCCCAGAGTGCGATAACTCTAAGTTAGTAAGCTGTGCTCAAGATATTGTGATACTGGTACTCCGTAGTTACTGATTAGATAAAAGTGAGACGTAAATAAGGTTTCTAGTGGGCTTCTCTGTCTTCGGGTGCCATTCCTGAAGGGGGGCCTGGTTGACATTTTTTGGAGGCTCTAGCACTATAGTGGAAAAGCTAACGTTAGTTACTGTACTGTAATTGCCCGATGTTGGTGGCTGTTTAATTGCTGTAGTGCAAGTTAACAGTCGACCGAATTTTATCGACTTTGTCCATGATAGATAGAATCGGCAGAGACGGCACTGTGATGTGATATCTCTGATCGACTAGCCTACAAGGCACATAGCCTCATTGGTTAATAATACGACAAATCACCAAGTCATCACACAGAGATAATGGCAAAACAGCGTCGATTTACCCGCCGTTATCACGCTGCCATCGCATCCCAGTTGAATCACTCGTCAGGGTCTGGACCACTTAAGTTAGACCCCTGGCTCCCCCCGCCTCCCATGCCACGCGACAGCATCAATGACCTTCCTACTCTGGGCATTCAGAAACGAGACTTGAAGCTCGGGACTAGCCCGTGAGACGATAAAGGCTCCGAATCTTGAACCACACTGGCTCGTGGCGGACCAATCTTAGAGCGCCAAGCTCTGTCAAAACTCTTGGCCTCACGATAAAAGCCGCCCGGACACGCACTACTCGAAGATGCAATCGCCAGGAACAGGTTAGTGAGGCAGTTTCTGACGCAGGGGCATAAAGCGAGCTAAGCTGACCACCAGTTCCACGGGTCAATGGCCAGAAGAGGGCCAGTCTCCCTTATTCAAGCCGAGGAGGCCGAATCCTCGTTCTTTTCCCCTCATCCTCTCCCTCTTTTTTATCTCTGCACGTTTCCCGTCAAATCTTGCCGATCACTCGTTTTGTTTTTTTGTTCCCTGCAAAAATGCGATGCGGCTCACGGACCAGCAGAAAAAAAATTCAAGGTATTTAATTACTTGCAGCTTCTGAAACTCCACCGATCTCGGCTTGGCGTCTCCATTCTTTAGCTCTCACGATCTTTTTTTGTTTTTTTGCTTCTTCCCTCTTTTCTCTTACCTTATTATAACATAATAGAAATCAACAAATATTATGTCACATGACAAACCAAAGACCACCGACATCAAAGTCGAGGTGGCACTCACACGCGATGTCGAGATCATTGAGATGAGGGACATGGCCAGCACGCCGTCGCGCAAGGATGAGACAACAACGACGACGTGGGCCATCTCTGCGAAGCCGAAGCCCGGGGACAGTAAAGAGCCCAACGACTGGCTGGATGGGTTCCGACGCGCCGACCGGAGGAAGATGAAGGGCGGCTGGGATAGGCAGTATCAGGCTGAGCAGAAGCCGCAGGTTCCCGGAGATCGATACTACGATATTCGTGCGGCGAATGCAAAGACGGCGACGTCGGCGTTGGCGAGGGAGCTGAAGGGACGGCATCTGCAGATGATTGCTTTTGGTGGTGCAATTGGTAGGTCTTTTTGGGTTGATGCGCGTCTAAGTCATGCTAACAGATGCTAAAGGCACTGGACTCTTTGTGACGTCTGGCTCAGCTCTTCACGCAGGTGGTCCTGGAAGTGTCCTTCTGTCTTACATCGTCATCGGTGCACTGCAATATTGTACTATGCAGTCGCTGGCCGAGCTGTGTGTCATCTTCCCAATCGCCGGTTCATTCTCCGCCTTCTCGACCCGATTCCTCGATCCCTCGTGGGGATTTGCTATGGGATGGAAGTGAGTCTCTAGAACCCTGACGCTACTGAAAAGTACTCAATAGAGTGTGACTGGAGCAAAATACTGACCAAACCAGCTATTGCCTCCAGTGGCTCTTCACTCTACCCCTCGAGATCATCGCTGGTGCCTTGACCATCACCTACTGGAACGAGCATCTTGCCAAATCTGTCTTTGTCGCTATTTTCCTCGCCGCCATCTTCATCATCAATCTTTTCGGCGTCAAAGCATACGGCGAAGCCGAATTTGTCTTTTCCATCATCAAGGTCACTGCTATTGTAGCCTTCATGTAAGTTGTTCCCTCTGGCGTAGTGCAAAGTTCAAGGACTAATACACATCCAGACTTCTGGGTATTGTCATCAACATTGGTGGTGAGCCTACAAGCGGCTACATCGGAGGCCGATATTGGATTGACCCGGGATTCTTCAACAATGGATTTAAAGGCTTCTGTTCCGTCCTCGTCACTTCATGCTTCTCCTTCACCGGCACAGAGCTCATCGGTCTGGCAGCAGCCGAGACAGCTAACCCTCGCAAGTCGCTCCCCAGCGCCATCAAGCAGGTCTTTTGGCGCATCACGCTATTCTACATCGTCTCCTTGATGCTAGTCAGTCTGCTTGTTCCTCACGACGACCCCCGCATCTTGGACGCCAGCGCTTCCGACTCTGCAGCCTCGCCTTTCGTGGTTGCTATCGAAACAGCCGGAGCGACTGTTCTGCCCAGTGTCATGAACGCCGTTATTCTCATTGCCGTCATTAGCGTCGGGAACTCGTCTGTTTTCGGTTCATCACGAACTCTCGCCGCGCTGGCAGATCAGTCCATGGCCCCAGCCATCTTCTCCTACGTTGATAAGCAGGGTCGACCATTGGCCGCTATCCTCTTTGCTTCCTGCATTGGATTGCTAGCTTTTATTGCCGATCTGAAGGCTCATGCTGTCGTCTTTGACTGGTTGCTGTCGATTAGCTCTCTTGCAACCCTCTTCACGTGGGGTAGTATTTGTCTTACACATATTCGCTTCCGAAACGCCTGGGCTTACGCCGCGCATACCCTCGAACAGTTGCCGTTCAGATCACGACCCGGCACGTACGGATCTTGGTTCGCTCTCTGCGGCTACACCCTTATCCTGCTGAGTCAAGTGTGGACAGCCGTCTCGCCCGTCGAATCCATGAAGGACGCCAAAACGGGAGACATTGTGCAAAATGTCTTTCTTCGACTTATGGCAGTGCCCATCGTCTTGGTCATGTATCTCGGCCACAAGCTCTGGTATCGAACGAGCTTTGTGTCTCTAGAAGACATAGATATTCAGACAGGCCGACGATACTACCGTGTTCATTTGATGAGTGATCAAGAGCGGGAAGCACGGGTGACATGGCCCTTATGGAAGAAAGCTTACCGGTATTTTTGTTAATGAAAACGTTGGTCTCTTTTTTAGTTTAGTATTCTCCGGCCGGGACCTGAATGAGTTGGCAGGTGTTCCGGTCTTTTTACGAAAGCCACCTGGTTAGGTGATGTTTATGACTTATTTCTTGATCAAAACTATGCCGCTGTCCATTCTTTGCTGTGAACGTTTGTGTTGCTCACGTCGTAGACCAATAGGCTTGAGCAAGTGACCCGGAACTTCACGATACTTTTGGTCAAAGAGGTTGGTTTACTTCCATATTGAGTAGATATAAAAGCACCTTTAAGAAAGGCACAGGGCTGAACGTCGCTATATTTAGTTATTTGTCGAGGATCTGCGGATGAGATAACCTTATTGACATCTAGATAGCAATATGTCGCATGCGAATGGACCCTAGTCTCATCAGAAGTTCGTGCCTGAGCAGCAGCGCATAATCTCACATATGCAGTACTGCGGCGTCTGCAGCAATGAAACAGTTCTGTTTCACTCAACTGTCCCAGCTTTGACGCGTGGGTGTATAACCGTTATATCTATTACTCAGTCGTCAGTGTCGTCAACTCAGTTCGTAATGCTCGTATTAACAAAACACAAATGGTAGGGAATCATTACGATGATAGAAGAAAGGGTGGCAGCCTTTCATGGCTGCTAACATCGTTGCTACAAGTTACCGCTATCAAGGGTGGCAAGATACAAAGGGCTGAATATAACGCCTTACCGCACAGGACTAGTCAAATTACAATATGGCAACACCTTACCCGGTTCCAAAGGCAAAGGGGAATGGTTCTTTTTGTAATCTGCAAGGTTCCCAATGGATTTGCACGTTCAGTGAATGGTCAGATTTCTCCATGCCGGAGCTTTACCCTAGTCAACCAAGAAAAGACTCTCTCTATAGAGTGAACGAGACTTTAACCAAATTAGTAGATCTTTTAACCGGATACTAACAACCCAAGCATTGATAGCCAAAGACCTTACTTTTTCTCTAGCCATTGTCTCCTTTAGCCTAGGAGCGCGATCCTGTCTCGCCGAGCTGCTCCCGCCACGCTTGCAAGCAAGTTTCTTCCTTGACAGTCTTAGCTGAAATCCTCTGCAGGCATCTTGATCCAACATCCTGAATGCAAGGACGGGAATAGGATTCAAAAGTGGAGACCGGCTCCGTTCCGCGGATCAAAGTCCGGAGGATTTACCGCTTAGACTATCTGGTAAATCGCAAGGATTTTCCGTGCTCACGGACGGATCTTCCGGGTTCGGCTCGAGAGCCTAGATTTACCTCGCTTCCGTGACGACGTTAGCAGTGCTACTTCAGCCGGGAACCCCTTGCTTGTCCCGGGATGAACAGAAAGGATAGAGTAGTCAACGTTCAAATCCTGTTGGTTGCTCCTCGGGCTCATCACCACGCCAAGGTTCCCGACAAAGGAGAACGGAGCTTCCTTCGATCCTTGGCAGACCAGGGAATGTTCCTGTTTGGTAAAATAACGCGCCGATCACAGATTGCTTGGCAACGCCCTCAAATGTTAAAAAAGACTAAACGGGAATAACTGCGTTACAGAATTGAAGAGGGAGGTATAGCTGAGCTGCAGCCTGGATGGAATCGAAGTCGCTGCAATGGAATGTTAGAGGCGATGCATAACCATGTGAAGAAAATTGTGAAGCTGTAACTTGTCTCAGTGTGTGTTGAAATCCTGGTAATAAGATGCATACAAATATCTACAGCGTGTCCTTCGTCAATCTTGCCTACGACTCTCGCTTTTTCTTAGTTGCTGATCTCAACCTTTGAATCCATAACTTAAAACTGATAATCGTGGTCCGAGACAGTCAACTCATCGGTCGTTGACTGCATGTCGGGTCCTCCAACACCTCCCAGCGATGGGAGCCCCTACTTCCCCGTCTCCAAGAGGGCAGCGAGCCTCGCTCTAGCTCACCTGGGAGTCACGTCTCCTCTACTTGCTATCGCGTTGCTTATGTTTGGAGCGAGAATGTGGCTTCGGATAAGGCCAGTATGGAGAATGAGCTGGGAGGATTACAGCATGGCAGTTGGAACGGTAAGTGACAAGGAATCAGGGGACTATCCGAAAACACGATCACGAAGATGCAAGAATGACTGACTGACCTTCATCCTCGTTTAGGCCGCCGCCGTTGTCGATTTCGGATTCCTGATACCCCAGATGTATACCCACGCCCAACTCATTACCGAATCCCAACGAGTACGGGCACGAAAATATGCCTTCCTCGCCATCCCCATCTGGGGCATCGCCATGATGTTCATCAAAGTCAGCATCGCAATGATGATGCACCGAATTCAACCCAACGTGTTATGGTGGAGGTTCTTTTGCTTCTTCATCATGGCCATCTTGGTTGCTTACGGTATCGCAAACACCTTCTTCATCCTGCTTCAGTGCCGTCCCCTCGAGGCGTCCTGGAATGCATCCGTCTTACAAACAGTAGAGGGGGCTAGCTGTCTTCCACAGTCAGGCATACATATCATGTCAAACATAGGATCAGGTATCAACATAGCGACAGATATACTGCTCTCTCTAGCGCCTACACTATTTTTGTGGAAGCTTAAGCGGCCTTTGAAGGAAAAGATTCTTGTCGGGGTACTTATGGGCTTGGGAATGTTTGCAAGCGTTGCTTCGATCGTCAAAGCGACCTTGGTAAAAGAGTTTGGATCTGCAAAAGACCCATGGGCCCTCACCAATTCCATCGCTACTTGGACGGCACTCGAACAGATTCTCATCATGATCGCCTCTTCAGCACCTTTTCTCAAGCCACTCGTTCAAACTGCTCTTCACCGAATGGGCTGGACCCTATCAGGCACTTCAGCCGCCCGCTCCGGCTATGCAAACCCATATCGCGACGTGAATGGGCAGACTGCACGACAGTCGAGAATGGTTACGACTAAATCAGCCACTACATCGCGTAGAGAAATATACGGAGGCGACGAGGACCCTTTTGCGGCGGGGGAGAGCGTCGATGCTATTCCTTTAGAGGTGAAGGCTTACGAGGTGGGTAAGCCGGGAGAGGAACGAGCTACCACGACAATGCGAACAACACAAGGATCCTTGACCACGAGGTCTTGGGAGTCTAGAGAGGAGAGGGGAAGTGAGGACAGGGAGTTGACGCCCAGCCATGCGGTGTAGTATTACCAGTAATTGACCAATAGAACTTTCTTACTTTAGCCAGCGTCCAGGTATTGCTTGACAGACACTTTTGAACCAACTTCCTCGGCTCTCTTGCAGAGATGATCATTAACTGATAGAGCCTAGTGAGAATACTAGCCATCCTTGGCTTGCTGGGACAATCGGATCATCAGGAAATAACTCGGTCGCATTTAGGCAAACCCTTAGTCGACCCTTTCCCACCCAGATGAGTGAGATGCTAGATTCTCCGGGACTGTCTCCTGAGAATCCACACTGACTATCGGGCTCGGAGTCCGTGTTTAAGTCGTCGGTACGCACTGACCGCAGGGGGAGCCCTAGTCAACCGAACCCCCGGATCCTTCGTGTGAAAAGATAGCGCTCCAATCTTTCCCCTCGTTCCCCTGAATCTCTACCCCAGTCCATTGTCTAGGTCCCATTCTGCCATTCTGTAGAGTGTAGCTATTGGGAAAACCGGAGTCTCTAGGAACGTAGCCGTGTCTGCAATGCAACTCTGCAGGTCCCAGTTAATGGCATGGATCATGCGTATCTTGGCACCTACAAGCCTCGCCGGTAACATGGTACGATTTCGTGAACCCTGGCCGATGGACGCAAAGTCTTGAACATACATATGGCTGCGGTATCCAGCGTTCCATTCCTTCTTTTGTCGATCACTCATCCAGGACACCTCTGAGCGATCGTCAGCATTTCTGATACTCGTCACTGCCTTGCCCTTGTCTACGATCACCCTCTAGTCAGACGCTATGGTCGCTATCAAGTCTTTGTGGACTACTGTCCTCCTTGCTGGTGTCGCTTCTGCGGCTGTTGCCGATTCGAGGGGTTGTAAAAAGCCTTTCATCAGAAGGGAATGGTATGTATTTGCTGGTACACCCGTGCAAAGCTTGGACATAGGCTAATCTGTTTGACAGGCGTTCGCTTTCGTTGAGACAGAGAGATCAGTACATCAACGCGCAGAAATGCCTGATGAGGAAGGAATCTCAATCATCGGCTGCTGACATTCCCGGTGCCAGAAGTCGATGGGATGACTTCCTGGGCACGCACATTATCAATGCTGATGACGTGCATTTTGTGGTGAGTGTGAATTGTAAATCACCGTATATCATCATCTGACCCCAAGCAGGGCACTTTCTATCCCTATCATCGCCTTCTTGTGCACGCTTATGAGCAGGAGCTTCAGACTTGTGGCTGGAAGGGTGGTGTCCCTTACTGGGATTGGACTCTAGATGCCGCAGGCCCTGACAACGACACATCCGTCTTCTTTGACTCACCCATTTTCGACAATAAACACGGATTTGGCGGAAACGGAGCCTGGATCCCTGGAAACTTTTCCAATCCACAGCCAGGTCTGCCGGTGAACCCTCCTTGGGACGTTCCCGACCGTTCTGGCGGAGGCTGTCTCAAGGTCGGACCCTTTGCTGGGCTCAAGACAAACCTGGGGCCTGGCAATGGAACTGAGTATAACCCCAACTGCATCCGTCGCGACTTTGCGCCTCTGTCTTTTAGGGATATGTCAGGACCTGCTGCCATCAAGGCGGGCATGGGACAGAAGGACTTTGGCTTCTTTGACCGTGTCACTGAGAGCACCTTTCACTCTGGTGGTCACTGGGGCGTGGGTGGTCTGTACGGTACCATGACTGATAAGTGGTCTAGCCGTGAGTCTCTTCTTCTCTGATATATTTCGTGCCGGCTTGAATACTGACTTCTCATAGCTGCTGATCCTCTGTTCTGGGTGCACCACGCCAACGTCGACCGTGCATGGTGGTCGTGGCAGATCCGCAATCTGAAGGTCCGCGAGAAGGATGTCTCTGGACCATTGGTCAACTTCGATTGGACTAACAAGCTTGGTGGAAACGTAACTCTGGACCACCCCATCTTTGTGGGAGAGACTGTCAAGCTCAAGGCTGTTGTTCGCGATGTTATGCACATCCGCAAGGGCCCTTTGTGCTACGACTACGAGGACACGTACTAAGAGGGTTCTGGTTTGAGCAATTAGATGTGTAATGACTGTATTTAGCCTTTCTACGTATAGAATTCCCACCAGTCGTTGGACAAGGTGCGACATGAGTACGATCAATGTATGCATGATTCCAGCCGCAGCTGCACCATGCTTTTTACACCCTCACGAACAATTACACAATGAAATGTCGATTCTAATGGCTTGTGCAGAGCGTTCAACAGCTCACAACGATAGCTGTAACAAGAATACGGAGCCTGGTACTTCTAAATAAATCTATGCTACTGCTTGAAAGAGAACCGAAGGCCTAGCGTAGCGTTGTACGAAATCTTGAATCGTTGGTGTTGTGCATAGAAATTCAGTGTTATCTTATCAGTCAGTATAAAGATACCAGCCAAAACTGCCGATGAAATCCTTGGAATGTGCACGCAATTTCTTGACAATAAAATGCCTTTGATCACATAATGCTGAGTCAGGCCGAGAATCTGCCGCTAAAAGGGCGTCACGATCTGCATCGAAGGTATAACAAGTCCCGGAGTCATTGTGTCATCAACCAACTTGAAACTAACAACAACCTCGAGATATCTCTCAAACACCTCTCTTCTATCTCACATCTTCTATCCATCGCAATGTCCTCAGATTCGTCAGTCGTATATCATTACCTCGCCATTGGCAAGCTTGGCCGTGGAGAAGTCGTCAAGTAAGTGGATTCGTGAGGGGTTAGAAGCTTAAAACGACTGCTCGGGAGATCCCCGTTACTGAACGACCGCGGATTAACTTGATCGATAGGTTATTCCTCAAGGATGCGGGCATCAAGTTCGAGGAGAAGCGTTATCCTTACGACGACACTTGGCCAGAGACCAGCCAAAAGTTGAAAAAACAGGGCATCACCCGCACTGGACAAGTCCCGGCTCTTGAGTACAAGGGCCTTATTCTGACTCAGGTTTGTAGACGTCGACTTGCCCAAGAAAGCTGAGCTAACACCGTAAACAGCACATCCCGATCCTTCGTTTCCTGGCCCGTGACCTGGGCAAATACGACGGCCAGACCAATGAAGACAAGTACCTGGTAGATGCTGTAGCGGATATTTACATTGACTGGAGGGTATGTTCCCTGGTCCATTCCCCAGTTCTAAGTACTAATGAATAATCAGGCTCAATGGGTTCCCAACCTCAGTAACCCATCCGACGATTTCAAGAACAAGATAGTTCCACAGTATTACGATCTTCTTGCTCAGTATTATTCCGACCGCGAGGGTCCTTATCTCCTAGGTAACGAAGTCAGTTACGCAGACTTTGCAGTCTATCAATCCATCGACAACGATACTAGGACCAAGACCGTTCCGGTACGTCACCCTTTGTTGAACCGCTTGACGGTTGCCTGTCTAACACAATGGATTGTCTAGTCAAAACTTCCAGAAGCCCTTATCAAGTTCAAGGAGACATTTGAGGCGCGAACCAACATTGCCGAATACATTAAGCAGGAATAAGCCCGAGTTGTGCTATATTTGGTTGTCTTCCTGGCTATCACTGGAATGGATAGGACTATCCTGCTCATAGGGCAAAGACATTAAACCTGCACATGAAATCTCGACGCACTACAAGTGACAACATGCCCCTCTCAGTTTTCAGCCTGGGAATCAGCCCAACCTCGGGGCAATGCTGCCTTATATAGCTAGCTGCACCTATAATCAGTCAAAGACACATCTCTTGAGCCAATCTTAGTCATCCTCACAGCTTACCACCTGTCTGTCATTGCTGAGGATGGGTTCCCTTCTGTTCCCCTCATTGCAAGATCAGAAGCAATTGATTTCTTAAACTGATCCGTCAAAACTCAAGTAACGATGAATTCCAATACTGACCTCCTCTGTGCCACTTTTGCTGCCATCGACTTCCATGACCTCTTTTTCCCAGGATACTCCGCAGATCGTCTAGTTCCTCTTCCAGATCTTTCCTTGGGGACCGTTCAAGAGGTCGTGGAACGTGTAGACAACTGCCATGTTGCTGAGAACGACGTCAACTTACACGTGCGGCAGCCCACGGCGATAGCTCGTGTTCATGTTATGCTAAGTCCTTGTCTATCGTCAATCATGGGGGTATTGATGCGGTCAGTCTCCAAGCCGTCTGGCCAGATGGCATGTCGATCCCGGAACGGACAACGAGCTCAGGGGGCTATGTTTCCATTGAGGGGACCGGTCGTGCAGTTGGCCCTCTTCGAGACCTTTCAATGTCTCGGCGCTGAATACGACAGTGTGAGGATGGACATGGCGATAAGTACCGCGAGCCACACTGGCTCAGTGAAAGCGACATTGAGTGGCCCGAGAGATGTCGAGTCGTTGACGTCAAAGATGGCCGAATCGTCAAGCTACTTCCCACTATGCGCTACGTTGCGCTTAACTACGTTTGGGGATCCAACCAAAAGGCGAGAGAACTAAGTTCCAAGAGACGTCTAATCAAGGAGAACATTGCTCGCCTCCAAGAACACAGCGGGCTGGACGAAATATCTCTTCCACAGACTATCAAGGATTCCATGTACCTTGTCGAGCAGGTTGGCGAGCGTTATCTCTGGGTGGATGCATTGTGTATTGTGCAAGATGACCAGCAAGATCTCAGTCAGCAGACATCACGAATGGATCTGATTTACTCCAAGGCTTTATTCACAATCTTAGCCGCATGCGGTCATGACTCTGACTCTGGCCTGGCCGGTCTCCCAAGTAGCCCACGAGACCACTTCCAACGCCAAGTCAAAGTTTCGCCAAGTGGGCTACACGTCACAGCTTGCTTGGCTCTGTCCAAAGACGATACGGCTGAGGGCTCGGCATGGTCTTCAAGAGGCTGGACGTTCCAAGAGCAGCTCCTTTCCAGAAGTGCACTCATCTTCACGTCATCAGAAGTATACTGGTCCTGCGGCAGCGCGATATGGAACGAAGACTCTATCTTGGACGGTCCAGGACAAACACTGTCAGCAAAGACTTGTGATTTTGGATTCAATAACATGTGGACCGGTGGCTACAATAAGTTCTCCAAGGCCAATATACACGCATAAATCAACGAGTACAGCAAGAGATCGCTCACATTCCCCGCCGAGGCCCTCCCGGCTTTATGGGCGTTGTCAGGCGGTACGAGCATGCAAACAAAGAGAAGCTCCATTGGGGCTTGCGAATGAGTAGATTCGATCAAGCACTGAGATGGAGCTATGGAGCAGAGCGACAAAAGGAGATGCATTCCTTTGTTCCTAAAGGGTCAGTTGTTCGTAGTGTGCCTTATCCTAGCTGGTCGTGGCTTGGATGGATTGGCGAAGTCGACACTCCTTTTTGGACCAGTGATTTTGTTCTGGGAAAGGATAAGGATGACCCAGAATCTGTATTGGCGTTTTACTCTTTAATGAGTGATGGGAGTGTCTCCCTGATCAACGACAATGTCGAGTCGTTGTCTTCTAAGCCGCCCACGAAGATTGCCCAGCTTTGGAAGGGTGATACAACAGTATCCGGCCCGATAGGAATTCAGGATGTCTTGCTGCCCACAGAGCTAGAGTCACTAAGGATAACCGGAAACAAGACAACTTCGCAACCAGGTATCGCTCCTTATGATACTGGTCGACTGGTATTTTGGGCTAGTCACACTAAGATTCTCATCTGGCTTGATGGTGATGAACCTCACATTCGGACGAGAGAAAGAACCATAAAAATACGGTCAACCTTTCCCCGCGTGGTTATGAATACTTTCTCCGAGTATTCGGAGGGTGAGAGCTCGTATGAGAGTGACGAAGAAGACAGAGGCAATCGTGGTGTAGGAAGCTTAGGATCGCTTCACCTATGGAAGCAGGTCAGTCTTATCGTCATCTCTCGCTCTTCCGGAAGCTTCGACTATGCGCTCCCTGGGAAACTTAATATCTTGTATGTTGAAAGGAAGGTACCCGGATCAGGTGTTTGGAGCCGTTTGGCCTTGGTTGGATTGAAGAAAGGGACTGGGTCAAATTATATCTGGACTGGAAGCTGGTGATTCTTGAGTGATTTCATAGACCTGCTCTTCTCTGAATTTACTTAAAATGGCTGCGAGTACTACAGAGCACCAGCTGATCAATGATTTGACCTTTTTGCGATATCTGCGGCGGTCTATACGACACCATTAAAACAAGACAACGGTGGACGTGACAGATCCATGAAGATTGACACATCATATAGGATCGCTTTCGAAATCATTTCAGCTGCCGCGATCAGGCACACTACATTGATTTGGCTATCGCAAATATCTTCGATTGAGGCTCTAGGTACTGGGTATTTTTGCAAGAGATTCCTGCGGTTACTTGTGTTCTCTCTTAGCCCCTGTTTGAGCAATCAGCCACTGCTTAGAAACGATCTTGCAAGTAGCCCTTCAGCTCCCTCCTAGAGAACTGTATTTATGGAACTTGAGGTATACTTCCATTGAAAGTCTAGCTTGAGACAAGCACCTTCTGAATACCTTTCGCCATAATGTCTACACAAGATTACCGGTGGTGGAACTAGCTCTCAATGGATGCTCTTTCGGGCAGTTTCTTTGAAAGACGGACGTGATCAATATTAGCGGCTGGGCATTGACTACACAGTGGGCAAGCGATCTCCACAGGTACGCTGACACAGTGAGATGGTCGCGCAATACTGATATTGAATCATTTGATCCTTGATCTTACACTCGAGGTTATGGAGAAGGCCACTCAGTCAGTCCTTGCGGCTGGCTGCGCCATGTCGCCCTCTGAGCTCATACATCTTCTCCAAGATTTCTGTGTCAATATTTTGTGTGACGACGCAAGCCAGATCGTTAAAATCGGCTACTAAGTTGCATGTCGACTTTTCGCCTCCGGAAAGAGATGAAACCGATATCGACAAGATCATCTTCACCTCAGAGGTGCTTAATACTGCTTAAAAGAAGCAGGTCTTTGCCGTTCTCGGTCCTATCAAGATCTGCTCTATCTTCGGGAGCTCGGGAGTCGGGCCGTACAGGGTGGGGGATCGTGGTCTGACAGTATGCAAGCCAGCTGCAGACTATGCGGTCTTTGTCTTCGATTACGAATGACGATGCTCGAGATCCTGCCTATGTCATGTGCAGAGAAAAGCGGCATCTCTGAGCCTTTGAGAGGAGGGCAGACGAGAACAATTGCACAAGCGTCTCTCTCACGCCGACGAAACTCTCCAGTAGGATACATGACGAGCGAGTACAGGAAAATAGTGAGATCTAAGAAGGCATGCGCTTTAATAACCAACTATAATTAACCATAAATGCTACTTCTTCGCTTATACAGACGTAATCATCGCTACAGTTTTGATTAGAAACAGGCATGCATTGAATTTCACGTTGTAAGTAAGTTGATGGAATAAGATGATCTTAGGATATTGCAGTGGCAGATTATCTTGGATCGCATTAAGCTGTCTCTGGTGGCATGAATGGAGATTCATCTATTCTGCTGCCAGCGAGATGAAGGGATAGGATCCAAGTCAGCTGTGATGGATGTGTTGAGGGAATTTGTCCATATTATGAAGGGAAGGAGCATTGGTTTCGGGTCGCTTTTGTTGATAGACTTATTGGGCTCTTCTCTTAGAGGTTGATTGATGGCGGACCCGCGGAGACCCGGGGACCGATACTCCGATGGCCCGGCGCCGCTCGACCGCCACCAGGAGTCAATTCCCAAACAGGTAATCCATATTTCGACTCATATTTACGACAAGGTGAACAAAGATATATCATACCATCTGTCCCGCTCCTCCTTAATACCCCTCTCCAGTACTGTCTTATCTCCTTGAAGATCCATTCTTGGTGCCACCAACTTCCGTCAAAGTTCACAATACGACCTACACTCGACCGTGCCTAAAACAGAAAACATGGCAGACACCAGTGTTGTTGTCGACGACCAGCAGCAGCAGCAGTCGCTAGCTGTAGCACAAAGTCCCACTTTCTGCAGACTCTGTAATATCGAATTGAGGGGCTTGCAAACATGGAGAGCCCATGTCAAGAGTGACGGACAGTACGTTGTTGCTCATCCAACAACCAAGCTCTCAACAACTAACACTTTGTCGCAGTGTCTACGAGCTTCAATTAAAGGTAGCTGAGCCTGGAATCACACCAAAACCTCCTCTCTCTGGAGAAATTCGACCCTCAAAAAGTCGAAGGAAGGAAGACCTCGATGTTAATTTCGACCAACATCGAGATCAAGACGAAGAGTTTGACAGCGGCACCGAGGATGAGGAAGAGAACAAAGACGAGCGGAACTTATTCACACCAGAATTCATTCCTGGCTCCTGTCTCTTTTGCACCCACGAGTCTTTCACACTAGACGAAAGCATGAAACACATGGCAACATCACACGGCTTCACCGTACCCTTCCAAGACTACCTGGCGGTTGATCTCGAAACAATGGTTTCCTACCTTCACTTTGTCATATACACATATCGAGAATGCATATGCTGCGGCACGCGGCGAAGCTCAATCGAGGGCGTGCAACACCACATGCTAGCCAAGGGGCACTGCCGCTTCGATGTATCCCCAGAAACGGAAGACTTCTACCAGATGCCACAGCTCGACAACGTCTTGACTGAGAAGAAACAAAACTCTAGTAACACCGTGCGGTTACCATCGGGAAAAGTCGTCTCACACCGCAAACATGAAGAGCCTCGTGCCCCTCGCCGACCATCACTGGAGCAAAAGCGCCCAGACCCTTCAACACCTCCTGAACCTGGCATGGAGATCGCGCATCGGCGGACAGTCAACGGAAGCCGGGAGATCGTACAAGCAAATGAAGCGATACTCGCTGCACAGTTGTCGAGGCTGAAAGTGACGAGCGATAGAGCAGCACAAAGGGAGGAGAAGCGGTGGAGGGGGAGATTGGAACGAGCAAACAACTTCTTTGCGCTGAAGAGGTTCAAGCTGGATGCTGCTGATGGTCGAATGGGTCGTCAATTCTAGGTATACCCATTAGTTAAATCTAAGTTGTATCTATTTGAAAAGCGTCGTCTTGGTGAAGATTTTGTACAACCACCCCATCATAGCATGAGCTATCCTTTAGGCTTTAGCCTCACATCTCACTTCAGGAATTTGTAGTAGTGGACTTCTCTGAATTTTCTTATTGCCGAAGACGTAGGGGTAGGTTTGGCTTCGGGTAATGTTGATATCTACAATGTAGTCGTACCGTGAAATTCTCGCAGCCTCACTTCGGACCGTGACAAGACCCTACGAACAGGCCAGCAAGAAATAACCCCAGATATTTGCAGCGAGAGGCCTAGCCATCCGAACGAGCATCATTAAGCATTTTTAAAAGCGAGGCGTACAAAAGCGGTCGTATCAGAAAAGAAGTTCAATGTTCAACGCCAATGATGTGGAGGATGCTCGTCACGATATCCAACAAGGACTAGCTCAACCTAGACTTGTCTGCCGTTGATGCGGGGTTCTTTTGGCAAAATGACTATGCAGACGTCATCTCTCAAGTCCATCTGCGGCACGGCATCGACACAAGACTTGGGCGCAGTCTCGAACAAGGGCTGGTAGACGCGGCCAAGTTTAGCCTAGACGAGCGGATGTCGAGTGGTGATTCTCACCCCACATTGCATTGGGCAGATAACCTCATATGGTCACGGGGAGATGGAGGATATGGCTTGTCCAGACACTAACGCCAATAAGCATGGCAGCAGAGGCATGTGGTCTCCCGCACTGACGCGTCGAGGCAAAGCCACCTCACATGGCGGTAAGGGCGTCAAGTTTAACCTTAAGGCGGTCTGCAAACTGAAGCCGTCGGTGATGCCCGTAGGCTAGATGGCATCTTCAAATGAATGCGACAGCTATGGTGGGCAGAAAAAACTGCGAACCGCGCCAAGCCCACATCTGCATAGCATCACCAAATAGTTCCCTTCAAGTAAATAGACAAACAGACGCTGACATTATTAAGATAGTCGTATATAATTATTGCACTTGAAACATTCCTCCTCTTACGTCAACTTGTCGTACTTGGCCTCGTCACTCGAAGACGACTTGTCAAAGAAACGGGTCCAACACTTGAGCATCAGCTGGTTGACGACGTAGAGTCCAATTCCCAGGCCAATGGCGCCCAGCGTAAACCAGACCCAGGGTCGATCGCCAACCCACATCAGAGTCTTGGTATCGCCGTGGTGCCACGACGCACCCTCGTAGTCGGTCAGATACGGCTCCAGCTCGGTAGCGTTGATGACCTGCACCGTCTTCTCGGGAAGAGAGGGCTGCTCTAGGAGGTAGTTCTTGAGGGCCATGGTGAGGAAGAGAGGGCCGGCCGAGACCATGACGGCGGCGTGGGGGAGGAGATGCGCCCAGGGACGGGTGATGTCGTTGTAGAGTTGGATTCGGGAGAGCGCCTTTGTGAAGGCCGGGTGATGGGCAGAGGTGATCATCATGTCGTTGGACACGCCGGTGGGCGTGGTGGACTTGAAGACGGCGTGGTGGGTGGCTCCGTTGGCCTCGATCTGGTGGAGGGGAATAGTCTCATTGCAGAGAGTGTCCATGTCGAGGTAGATACCACCGTAGTGATGGAGGACGAAGTAACGAATGGCATCGGCGCGTTGGATGTTGAAGGGGAACGTGTCCCAGGTGTCGAGGAACCAAGGGTACTCTTCCGAGATGAAGTCGCGAGCTTTCTCATCGGTCCAGTGCTGCACTTGTTAGCATATTTCCATCCAGTCACATCAGGGGAACAAACCTTGTACTCAAAATCAGAGTAGGCGGTTTTGCAGCTCTGCACCAGGTCTGTCCAGGCCTCGGGGACCGTCTCGTTGGCGCTCGTCTGGTGGAATATTCTTGGTATCGTCTGCTGTTCTGGGAGAACGGGAGCGAACGAGGTATCGTTGAGAGGAAGTGTGAGCCGGGCGCCGAACAATTCTTCATTGCGTCGAAGGAGGGTGATGAGGGGCTCGAAGGCCTTGACGAGGACGGCGACGATGAAGATGTCGATGAGGACGAGTATCACAGCGGCTCTTCGTAGTCTTGGCAATCGAAGATACTTTTTGGGGACTGACGGCGTCCACTCGAGACGCTCTTCATCGAATGGTGCTTTGCCCTCGTCGGACGCTCGGCCGCGAGTTGGTGAAGAAGACATTTGGTGGTGGTGGTGGTGATTCGAATTATTAGAAGGACGATAAGCGGGAAAAAGAAAGGAGCGGATCTAGATCAAGATGATAGCATAAAAAAAAAGAAGCGACAAGACAAGCGGCTTGTACTGAACTGTCTCGGCTTGGCAGTCAGTATGCGCGCTTTTGAAAGGAGTGCGAGGTTTAAGCTTGATTTGATCTGACAGCCTAACGTTAGGTCCAGGCTGTGCTGCAACAACAGAGCGACAGAAGGGGGGGTGACCCTTTAGCGAGACCGAAAATCTCTGAAGGGTAAGAGGCTAGGGGGCAACGGAGCGACGCACCGGCCTGGATTGGCTGAGATGATTCGACCGTCTCCCCATTGGGAGGGTGCAGTGGCCCAACAGCGGGGGAGACATAAATATAGTGCTGCACTCAGTAGAGGGGCTCTGGGCGCGACGTGTGTCAGACTTTTATGTCGGCCCCCGAAATGAAGGGACCCCCTTGATCTAATTTAGCCTTGGAAAAGCCAAGTCCTGGCTGCAGCGAATTGCACATCGCAATATGGGATCCCCTACGTCAGAGCTGACAGGCGCCCGGACCATAATTGGTACTCAGGGGCTGTGTGCATGCATTTTGCCTTGTGAGCAGCCAAGACACGTAATGACAACGCGCGCCGTCTCTGGCTAGATTGGGCCAAGCGTGTGCTCCGTCCCGTCTGTGTTTGTTTGTGTGTGCTCCCTAACAATTTCATGCCCCCTAACAAATTCCCCTAACTTAACCAATCTGTTCAATACCTTATCGTAGCGGTTTTATCCTGGTTGCCGGAGCAAATCTTTTCCCGCTGCTTCTGCCACTGGCTAATTCTCCGCGTCTTCCGAACCAAGACCTTGTCTACGCAGACGCCTGATACTTACTTATCTTTACAAACCTACATCCTGCAGGTTCAAACGCTCCCCATCTTCAACTGGGACATGCCGCAGACGTTGACATAATGGCTCAAACTCAACAGAAAGATCAAGATTTGGGTGAGCCGCAGTTTGCCTACCATGCTGTTGTCGAACCAATCGTACGTATAGTATACCTTGTCAATCTGGCATGCCGAGTCGAAGTCTAACCATGAGCACGTGGGTGCCGCGTATAGTTCATCGTCGGCATCATGGTAGCGTCCTGCTACTTCAACCGTCTGCGAAACTTCTCCATCGCCCCTTCGACAAAGCAGGATCAGGGTCTTCTCGGCCAGCCGAAACTCGAGCCATGGGATGAGGAAGACGTCCACGATGAGACCGAGAGGCTCAACCTGTCCGACTCGTCGCCCACAGAGGCCCATCCTCCCAAGAAGCGAACTTGCTGCGGCACAGTCGTTCACACGCCGAACTCGTCCCGATATGCAAAGCACTGGCACAGCCGCTTCATACAAAAGTTTCCCTTCCTCGTCGAGATGTTCTACTGGGCTGTCAATCTGGGTTTCTACGTCGGCGTCAAGTCGGCCAGCGAGCTTGTCGCTGCCACGGACGGCGTCTGGCAGACGGCCGAGAACCACGGCAAAGCTGTGCTCTGGTTTGAGCACGAGGGTCCATTCCGCTGGCTGTTCCCTCTGCGCGAGGTTGATGTCCAGTCCTTTTTCAGGAATGATCACCAGACCATGCTTACCATCCTCAACCGAGCTTACTCCCTTATTCATATTCCCGTCACTGTCAGGTACGCGTAAAACGCTTCTCCCTCGATTAGACTTCATCTGACAAACTCTTGTAGCTTTCTCGCGTGGTACTACTACGCCGCACCGACGCACGCACAATTCGCCGAGGCCCGTCGCATGATGAGCCTCACCAACTTTGTCAGCTTCATCGTCTTCACAACCTACCCTTGCATGCCCCCGCGCCTGCTCCCCGAGGAGTATGGCTTCTTCGACACGGTCCGCCGCGAGGACGCCGAGTCCATCTACGCCACAAACAAGTTCTTCAACCAGCTCGCCGCCTTCCCCTCGCTGCACTTTGGCTACTCGTTCTGCATCGGCACCGTCCTGCTTTACCACTCAGGCCTGTTCCGTCGCCGTCTTGCGCCCCGCGAGAAGCGCATGTCCAAGCTCTGGCAGGTGTTTTTCGTCGTCTTGAGCATTGTGTACCCGGCCTTTGTCCTGACCATCATCGTGGCCACGGCTAATCACTACTGGCTTGATGCTCTGGCTGCCACGGGTGTTGTGCTTGTCGCCTGGTTGTCCAACCGCATCCTGCTGTGCCTGCTGCCGTTGGAGGACCTCTTTCTGTGGTGTGTCAAGCTGGAGAAGCCCTTCCCCACCACTGGTAACCGGGGAGGCAAGTAAATGACTGTCAATGCCGATTCATGCATATACCTTATTTGATGCATCCATATCTACCTACATAGCGGTATACCAGACGGCGGAGCCGTGTACTGTATAGCGAATGAACCATAATAATGTTAATCTAGAGTATAATGCCAATCCACAATTAATGTTCAGTCATCTTGCTTTTACAACCCGCGACAGAAGATTGCACACACCTCGACCATGCCACGTTTCGTGACGAATTCACATGCGCGCATCCAGCGTATCCAGCGTATCCTGCATCAAGGAGGCCCATCGTCCCTTTCTCTGCAACAGTGGGGGGTATAAGATTATGGTGGAGCCTAACACCCCTTATACGCCTGTTGGCGGATTACATGTGGACCAACAACAAGGAGCACAAAAGATCGGACCGGGCACAAAGCCCGGGAAAAGCTTGATACATGCTCAATTGGTTCGGACCGCGTGCCCGGCGAGATTACTCCCCCGAATCTCCATGGCCACGGGGATTCTGACGAGACGGAAACCCGGTGTGCAAACGCCGTTGGAGAAAAAGAATAAGCAGACCGCTTTGCGATTGCGAACGTGCGGCAGGGTTCGAGTTCGAGTAATACGCGTAGATTAGGAGTCTCACTGTCTCGCAGCCTCGCTCTCGTTTACATGAATCAGGCTCGGCATCTTACTTGCCAAGCATGTTCTTTTGAGGTCTAGAAGATCAGTCAAGCCTCAAACGTTGGGAGATAGACTTTAACCAAAGTTCAGACTTGTACACCTTGTAATGTGATGGGTAGCATTTAAGCCATGTTTACAATTCAGATCGTGCATTGGGGAACGTAAAGACCCTTCAGGGTGAAGCGTACCTGACTGTAGGATAAGAGATGCCAGTCCAATACAGCAGAGCTTCACTCGGCAATCGATCTTTGACCAAGATTTGTTTTCGCCATCGGTCGTATTTGACTTGGCAGTGCTACAGCTACGCGTTACCCTGTCACGCGCATTGATAATATATTTTTTATTCATACTTGATATAGGCCCTAGAACCTATATTCTGCCATTTTCATCACCATTGAACGGCAAGTGAATTTTCTTTCTTTGGGAGCTCAATTCTTAAGGTATTGCTAAAAATACGAGGTTCGCGATTGTTGCTCCTACCCTGGAATGCCCCACTAATCCACAAGACCCTGAAATCTACAGATAGCGCTGGTTGTTATTTAACCTAGACAACACCTTGCTTGGATCATAAATTAAACGTTTTATTTGTGGTGATTGTGTTGTGCTTGAGGTCAATCCGTTGCACAGTCTTTCCCGATAGTTTTTAAGCTCTGCAGGCGTTCAGAAAAACCCCGGGTCATCCAAGTTTCCCGTGGCTGTTTGGCGACGGCGTTGAGGCCCATCAAATGCGTATTCTACGGGCGCATTTCACGAGCGCCAAAGACAATGGTTCAAATGGCACACAAAACGCTTTGCTTTGACAATCTAGTATTGATTGCGTATTCGTTGGTGACTGGGCCATAAGTTACATGAACATGTGAAAACCCTGCTGTGCCCATCCATCATCCATCGAAACATTGTAAAACCATTCCATTTTGCCTCTCCTCCAATCCCTTGAACCGCCCTGTAAGTCATGCAATCGTATCATCGCCCCGCCATCGTTTACTTCTTGGAGACAGCCTTGGCGAGGTCAGCGAGGGCCTCGCGGCGCTTGAATTTGGCGTCCTCGATAACACCGGCATCAGCGTCGCTGGAGAAGTTGCCGCTCCAGGTGACAAAGGTGTGGCCCTCGTGCTGGCCCGAGGTGACGGGATAGGCGCGGACGGTGCTGACGACCGAGGTGTAGCTCAGGGCGGGCTGGGAGGAGATGACGCTGTAGGTGATGTAGTGGTCGATGCTGGAGTGCTCCTCCTGCTTGACCTCGAGGACGGTGCCGTCCTTGAAGGTCCACTTGACGATGTCGGTGTCGGGAGAGGTGCCCTTGACCCATTCGCTCTTTTCGAGGGCCGAGTAGAACTTGGAGAAGTCCTGGAGCTTGATGAGGTGCCAGACGTCGCTGAAGGGGGCTTCGATGACGGCGGACTCGACGACCGAGGTGGAGGTGGGAATGCGAGACATGATGGATGTGTCTGGTGAGGAAAGTGGATGATTGATTGATTGATTGATTGATTGATTGATTGAATGTGAAGCTGGCAATCTCTGATGTGGTTGTGTCAGGTCAAGATGCAAGATTGTTGAGCGAGTACAGTAAACAGAGGGAGGGGTCACTGAAGTGAAGGTGCAACAGGTGTCGGTGTCGTCATAGGCAGCAGCTCAGCTCAGCTCTCTACATCTGGACAAGAGCTGCCCAGCAGCTGCCCGCTGTGGTATGTAGTGCCTTAGGCAATCAATGTCGTCACCGTCACACAATGGATATACGCCATTTTGATACAGTAATAACTTCGTCTTTGCTATCTACTATTGAAGTATTGATTGACTGCTGAACCATTGTGAATAGGGTCTTTCGCCATGATTTTTTTCTGTAGTGGGGTTGTCACTCGAGATGGGTGGAACTCACGACAGCACCAGGTGGACTACAAGAGCACGGTCTCGACGGAGCTTCCAGTGTGACGTGGTAGAGACAGAGAATGGCTACTCTTTACTTGAGCTATCACACATCCGCAGCGTCAAAGTTACGAACAAAGTCGTAGTAAAACTTGATCATGGTCAGGTGATCATCCATCCTCACCCTCTCGTCAACGGTGTGCATATGTCCCTCCTCACGACCAGGCACAGGCGTCCATCTATATACATTGCGGGAAAGGTCTAGGAAATGGTTAGCTATGGTCCTCACCGACTCCATGGAGATAACATACGGAGGTAGTGTCTTGTGTCAGTGTTACCAGTCAAGACATCCGGAACAGGGACAATCGTCCCGTCTTCAAAGGCAAACGTGTGCTGGATAGTCCCTGCAAAGACATTCCACACTAAACCACTCGAGGGCGACTCGGGCGCAACGTTGGATTTACCTCTGGTCGTGATAGCAAGTGTCGCGTTGTAATCGACTTGAGCTTGAGAGCTGAGCTGTCCATGCTCGGACTGGGAGACATGATCTTCATACTCCTTGTCGCCTTTGTATGCTTCAAGCTTAATTCCATACTTGTTGACAACATCGCCAATGACCTTGACTATCTTGTGTTGCACTCCCACCAAGCTGTCCTGGGGTGCGACGCGATAGTTGACAGCTAGAGTCACCACTTCGGGCAACGCGTTGATCTTGACTCCGCCCGAGATCAAGTCAACAGCCTGCGAAGTCTGGACAATGAAGCGGAGCGAACGACTGACTTCCGCAAATTCGACTGCAAGTCCATTGAGATCATTCTTCTTTAGCAGCTCTCCGATGTTAGGTTGTACATTGGGTGAATAGCGTGCTTGGCAGACTAAGTGCTTGTAGACGGGACCATTCTTGATAATCCCAGGCTCGTAGGGGTTGGCTTCAAGAGCAGCGACGATCTCAGAGATGATTCCAATGCCCGTGTGAGGAAGAGGGATAGAGCTGTGACCGCCTTTGACGCGTAGCTCAAAGTGAACGTCTAGATGCCCCTTTTCTGTGACAGCAGGTGAGGCGTAGATCGTCTTGTCATCAAGCTTGTTCAGGGCGTAGCCACCTTCATCCAGGACAATGGCAATGCTATCATTCCCGTACCTCTCTGTAAGAAGATCGCTGATGGGACCGGCGCCTCTTCTGCCAGCGCATTCCTCGTCGTATCCAAGGGCGATGAGGATGGTTCGTCTGGGTTTCCAATCGGAATGTGCTGCTAGGGCGTCAACAGCAGAGACGATGCCCGTCAAGCTGTTCTTGTCGTCGTCTGCGCCTCGGCCCCAGAGCCACTCGCCATCAAAGTGGGCTTCGAAGGGCGGGTGAGTCCATGTAGATTCATCAGCGACGGGCACGACGTCTTGATGGGCTGTTAGAAGGATTGGCTTCAGTGAAGTATCAGAGCCTTGTATAGTGTAGAGTAGGCCGAAGGTGTTGATTTTTTCCACCCTGGCTTTCTTGTGACTGGTCTTGTTAGCTTCGAATGCGATTCGTTACGAGAACGGACTTGCAGCTTACAGATTGGGATAGTTCTTTTCAAGAACCGGAAAGAGATCGCGGAAGGGAATCCATCGCTTATCAGTCTCAAGACTGCCCATGTCATCCCAACAGACAGACGGGACACGAACGATAGCTTGATGACGTTCTACCTGCTTCTTGAGCGCCTGTTTCGACGAGAAAAGACTGTCTGCAGATGAAAGCCCATCACCCTCGGGGTTGAGAACTGGCGGTAGATCGCATTTGAAGTCGGATTTGTCGTATGCGCCCATGAGTTTCTGGCCGACATCGCCAAAGGGCAGCACGATGGCTGAGGCGCCAGTGAAGCCACTTGCTACAACGAGGGAGCTCAATCGAACCATCTTGAACAGCTGAAGCAGTTCCGGAAAAGAGTCAAGAGGGAGAAATCCCAAGAGGGGAAAGGCCGATATAGGAGCGAGAAGTTGAAGAACTTCGGCGCATAGGTAAACGATTTGATTAGGTGATTGTCAAGCATGATGACGGCAAAATTATACCCAGTTTATTCCTGCTGGTGCGGGGATGTAATCGGCGGCGCCTGAACCAGATAAGATCAGCTAATATTCTTCAGAAATAACCTTTTCTTGAACAGGCAGGTCAAGGAATGCTGTCCATCATCGCTTGATTGAATATTGTAAGGTCAAGGCGTGAATATGACTAGAAGCATGGCGAACTACACGTCCAGGGGAGGTATATGTTCACTCTGATTACACGCCAATCAATGCTAACCTACAAAATTCAGTCTGTAGCTCCGGTCAATGAGCCATCCATCTATAATACATCCAACAGCATATCCTACAGTCAAAAATCTTTATTACCACCCGCGGTCCAATCCTCATTGTTGAGAACCAGTCTCGGATGTCTCGCCCTCCAGCTCTTTCTTCTCCTTCTCCTTCTTCTCAATCGTCGTCTGCTTCTCCCACATAGCATGGTATTGACCTCCAAGAGCTAGTAGCTCGTTATGCGTACCGCGCTCGACGATCTTGCCCTTGTGAAGCACGATGATCTGGTCGGATGTTGTGATGGTGGAGAGGCGGTGGCTGAGCGGACGAGATGGTTAGCTGATGCTTAATGGGGATTGTATCAGTGACTTACGCGATGGTGATGGTGGTTCGTCCGGCTGTGACGCGCTCGAGAGCATCTTGAATCTGGCGTTCGGTGTGTGAGTCCAGAGAGGCGGTGGCCTCATCCAAGAGGAGGATGCGGGCGTCTTTGAGAATAGCTCTTGCGATGGCAACCTATGGAATGTCAGATAACTCAAGTGCGATCAAGACGATGGCGTTAATCAAAAACATACCCGCTGGCGTTCGCCCCCAGAAAGCTTCAATCCTCGCTCTCCAACCTTGGTCTCGTAACCGTCTGGGAAATTGACAATACGCTCGTGAATGTTGGCAGCCTTGCACGCCTCGTACACATCGGCTTCTGACGCATCCGGCCTGGCGTAGAGCAAATTGTACATGATGGTTGCATTGAACAATACTGTGTCCTGAGGCACAACGCCAATGTTCCTGCGCAGGCTGTCAAGCTTCAGATCCCTGAGGTCGTGGCCGTCAATGGTGATGGAGCCGTCAGAGACGTCGTAGAAGCGGAAGAGGAGCTTGAGAGAGGTTGATTTTCCGCTGCCAGACTCTCCTACAATCGCAGTCTTTGTACCAGGAGCGACAGTGAAATTGATGCCGTCGAGAACGTGATCGCCCTTCTTGCTTTGATAAGAGAACTTGACATAGTTGAAGGAGACTTCTCCCTTGGGCGAGGGTAGCGCGATGGCATCTGGCTTTTCTTCTACGCCAGGGGTTTCTTTGAACTGCTTTGGTTAGTAATTGCCCAGCGACATCTCTCAAAGAGATAGACTTACCAGATCTAGGAGCCGCTCGGCCTCGATAAGATTGTTCTGCAGCATGGTGTAATATGTACCAAAGAAGTTCAAAGGTCCCTGGAGCTGTACAAAGTAGTTGATCAGACTGACAAACTCGCCTACAGTCTGCTCGCCAATCGAGATCTTGTACGCTGAAACGGAGACAAGGAGTGCGGTGCCGAGAGTGAAAATGGAGCTCTGAGTGAGGTTGAGACCATTGAGTGACCACTGCACAAGTCGTTCAGCCCGTTGGAATACCATGACGTGATCCCTGAATCTGGCAGTCTCGCGAGGAATGGCACAGTTATGCTGCACTGTCTCGTACGCGACGAGAGCGTCCGTCTTGACAGCCTCCATCTCACGCGTCTTGATGGTCATGTCCCTCCTCTGCTTACCGCGGTACTTGGCCACGTAGATGGTGAGGAAGATGTACGACCACATGATGAAGAAAACGATGATGGTATAAAACGCATCATATTTGACGAAGAAGATGACGCCTGCGACAAAAATATCAAAAACCATGGGGAAAACTTGGAAGCAGAAGCTTTCAAGGAAGGTGTTGATCGACGCGCCTCGGCTGAGCGCACTCGTCACCTCGCCGACTTTCTTGTTGAGGTGGAATTCGAGAGAGAGGCCCAAAACATGCTCGAAAGCAGCGGAAGACAATCTTCGGAACAACGACTGCGAAACGGGAATCCAGAGAAGCGAGCGGGCTGCACCGAGAGCTCCTTGGTTGCCTTGGAGGCCGCGATAAACGACGTAGAGAATGATCTCCTTGTACGGTAATTTGCCTTCGCCCAGGCTATCCACGAGTGTACCCAGCTGTAGAGGGCCCAGGACATTGACAGTGCGTTGGCAGATCAGAAGGACGATGCAGACTAGCACGATGGCTTGGTAGACGGGTGAGTCTTTGGGCCTGGTGCGGGTTAGCTGCAAGAGAATCGTCCGCATATTGTAGAAATACATACCACAGGTAGGGGAACAGGACTCGGAACCCAGCAAAGTAGTCAAGCCAACCTGTTCCAGAAACTTGAGTCCTTCTCACTGGTTCTGAAGCTGCTGGCTGAATGCTGCCGTAACTCGCAGCTGCTCCATTTCCGTTCTCCAGGAGGGATTGCCGTTCCTCAGGCAAAGACTTGGGTTCAAGAGATTTTAGCTTGTACTCTCTCAGACTGATGGAACCAATCATGAGAGCCAGCACAAAGACCCTCGCTGATCCAAGAACGTTGAGAGTATCGATAAAGCCCGGAGATACACGGAGGCGAGGTTCGACAGAGGAAAAGACAGCCGCAATGACAATCTCTGCCAGGGCACCCACACACCAGGCGGACAGGTGAGCTCCATTTGGATTCCAAGGTCCTTCAGGGTCGGGAAGAAGACCAGCAACAAAGTAAAGAAGAACTCCAACAAACGACGCCTACACTCAGATCAGCAGATGCTTGTCTTGGCATGGAAAGGTACATACTAGATATGCGCTAAAAGAGAAAACGATGGTACCTGTCACATCGCGCTGGTTGCCAAGGACTTCGCGCACGGCGACAACGATACTGGCGATCAGCAAGAGGGACAAGATGAGTTGAAAGATCCATATCAATCTCGCGTAGAGCCGTCGGATCTTGTCAGCGTGTTGCTTCTGGTCGTTGTCTAACGCGACTCGACGCGCCTTGGGATCGCCATGTCTGGTGAGGTAGAACTGAGTGGATTGAACTCCTAACAAAGTGACAAAGAGAGCGCAAGGATAGACATAGAAGCCTATCTTCAATCCCAGCTCCGCCTTGGCCATGACGGGGAATTGGCTTGTCGTGTAAATTGGTGGAAATGATTTAAGGAGTGGTGAGAATGATGTCAAGCACGACTCGGGGTTTTGATGTTCCGCGGGGGCCGAGCTGAGATGAGAGGGCTGAGTCAGCGTAATTGATCAGTTCAGAATGGTGGCCAGATTCTTTCCTCTCATTTCGCTACAGATTCAGTTTAGTTGCAGTGACTGTCTTACCTATTCAATGATGAGCATGCATAACTCCCTGGAGATCCCCGCTCTGCATACTGTTTCTGGATCTCAAGATGCGCGCCCCGGTATAGCCATGACTGATTGAGCCTCTCCTGTGGCATGCAGCTGCACCGGTTGCCTTGTGTTGTAATCTACAGGCACATTGCAATTAAGGCAGCTGGAATTGAGGCGGGGAATGGTCGGGCTGTACTGTTGGATGCTGCTGGATGCTGTTGGGTGCTGTGATAAATGTGCAGCTCGACGTGTCAATCACTGAGTGACAGACTGGCAGTCGGCCTCTCACCCTCCCCTCTTCCCGAAGCAGAAACCCGAGCTCACACCTGCAGCCCATTGCATCGTCCATGTCAATTCGAAAAGTAGGCTGTGAGCTGCATAAAAAAAAACAAGTGGAAAGGCATAGAAGGGCTGCAAGAATGGTAGCACAAATAAGCCTTGACCCCAGTGTCCCTGGATAGCACACTTCTCAACCGTTTAACACACATTCTCAGAGAATTTATGCAAAAGATATAGTCCAGCCATACGTCTACTCAATTGACAAGAACTAAACTACAATGGCAGAGCCCATCAGTGTGATTGCAAGTGTTGCGACCATCGCAAGCTTGGCAGGACCTACAGCGAAATTCGTCAAATACCTCAGGGCCATCGCCAAAGATGAAGACCCTATCGCCCATGAGATCCGCCGAATGGCGTCTCGAGTCGAGGTGTCTTCTACTACCCTCGACCTTGCACTTCAGCAGCTCAGAGGGCACTGCTTGGCCCTGGACACAATGAAGGATGCCCCATCTGGGGTTTTGCGTTACATCAGCGAGAACAAGTCCCTTAATATCCTCATCAGAGGTACAGAAGCCATAGGAAAGCAGTTGAGAAATGCAACAAGGAGTCTGAAGGACATGGACGGACGCCCGACAATTATCAAAAAGGTCAAATGGTGGTTTTGGAATAAGATGGACCTGGATTCCTTATTCCCCGACATGCAACTCATGGGCCTCTGCCTATCGTTTGTCTGTCCTATCTTGAAGATGGAGATTAATCAGTACATACTGGAAAGATCTACAACCGAAGTTGCGCGATGTATGAAAGAGGAGATGTAAGTCCAGACCATCCTTGAATTACTCGGGTCTTGAGTCTAACCCTTTGGCCAACACTGATGCACAATAGTAAATCTTTGCGCGACGAACTCAAGATGTGCGAGCAGCAATATCGCAAGTTGAAAGAAGAACATACCTTTACCATGAGCTACGAATCAAGCTTTGATGCCGATTTTCAAACTATGGCGGAGCCGCTCCTCCGCTTGTCGAAGAGCATGCGTCGAAACGGGGCCGTGCCCCAAACCACAAGAGAACCAGCTGGAAGCAAATCGTCTGCTTCACGACAACCCTTTCTATATATACCAAGCGAGATGACAACCCAAATTCATGAGGACCAAGGGTCTGAAATACTTGTAGAGCCTCGTAGAGCGCCACCACGACAATCGTACAGAAGTAGGGGCCCTCAACCATCGTCTTTACCTCGGGTAACACGGACGTCCCATACGTCTGATGCACCAGAGATTCCCAAATCCTCCCATGCTCCCGAGGCCAATAGCTCGGAAGTGTCTAGAGGATCTTTGTCTGCATCGTCATGGCGAACGCCTAGTAACCAAGATTCTCGCTCATCCTTATCACCACCGTCGCCTCTGACGCCTCTGACACCTCTTACATCTGTTACACCAGAGTCATCGGAGACACCACAGAGCTCACAAACCCCTTCAACCGCAGGAGTGCCCCAAGTTTTGAGGAGTCCTGAAGATTCGCCAACAGAGGGGCGGCAGGGTGATATATGTCGAGCTACTTCAGGCTATATCACGAAACCTGGAAGCCGCGGAAAGGGAACACAAGTGACCGCTATGATCGACACGGCTCACTCCGGGAATTACATTTCAATTAGAACTGCGCAAGAGCTTGGGCTCTACATGGTAGACCTGGAACCACTTGAGCCTACTCATGTGAACTTACGTGGCAGAGCTAGTCGAAAGATCATGGGTAAAGTTCTGGGTGTAAAATGGCAAGAAACAGGGTGGTCTAAGCCCATTATGTTGGATTTTTGGGTCAAAGAATGCTATCGAAAGGTGGGACAACATGTTGTGCTTGGTAGTGACTTCATCCAAGCGCTTGAGGGACATGATTAGACTGAATGGTAGTGGTTTTGCTGGTGGGATGTGGTTTATTTCCTGATGTTCCGCAACAGCCCGAACATAGGTGACAAGTTTTTCATCTTACATGAACTTCTAACGTCCATTTTGCCCAAAGTGCCCGCCCCTACCGCTTCCATAGAGCCCTCGGCGGCCTGAGCCTCGTGCGTTTCCAAATAGCCCTCTACGACCTGGGTCTCCTCCACTTCCAAATAGTACTTCATGTGCCGAGAGATTTCTTCCTCTCGCTTCTCCTCGGCGCTCCGACGTAAGCCTCATGAGAAGGTCAAGCCCGAGTCCCGTGCTCCGGACAACTTTCTGAACGGCTTCATTTTCCAGCAGGCTGACATGCTTCTCCAAGGTCTCGACAACCATGTCTCGTAGTGAACGATCGTGATCAGGTGTTGAAGTGTAGACCTCTTGGACCGCCTGCAAGAAACGTGCGCTGCCAAGATCGCATTTGACTTCCTTTTCGAATTTCTTGAGAGCGCACGTCTTCAAGGTTTGTATGCCGTACTTTTCCCCCAATGCGTAAACCTTTGCGTGCAGATGGGGGTCTGGAACCGGTGTTGTCAGCCTCTTTATCCTCTTATTTCCAACAAAGGCTGCCCCAAATAGCTCCATCTTTCCCCTGGTCTCATCGTCGTACTCAGTTGAGGACAAGTCTGCTTCTAAGTCATCGCCGGATAGAGAAGGCGCGTAGTCGAGGTGGTAGAAGTAGATAATCATCTTCTGCACCGCGGCAGGGTCATCATCGGGGAGATCGATCACTCCCGTTTGTGCTTCCTGTGCTGGGCGTAAGTATTTGCTGCGCAGGGTATCCAGATAGCAGGTCTACTGACCTTGAATTTGCCACTGCAAGCCGCTTCGAAAAAGGCTGAGCGAGGGCAGATGATGGCCTTGTGGACTTGGTATCGATCGTTTCCGCAAGTGATGGTAAGGTCGGAGTAGGCGCCAGTTTTGAGCAATCTGTTGAAATAATTAGCATCTGATGCTCGAGAGGCTATAGAACTACTCACGTTTCAAGTGACTGGCTGAGCGCATTCAGGTCTTCGAAGGGTTTGCAGGGAATCATTGTGCGCGGAAGTAAATCGATTGTCGGTTTGACGGCGAGACAAAGTTTAGTTCTTTCGATCGCGTTGGAAGGTCTTTCTTTTCCTTTCTTTCTTTTTGTTTTCTCTCTTTTTTCTTTTGAATGCAGGAGATTGCCGTAATTACCAACAGAAACGAAAACGGGAGTAATGCGCATGGTTTGTGTTTGAGGTGATGACAGAGGGCACTGTTAGAAAGGCTGCGCGACAAGGTTTTAAATTTGCTGGCCAAAGTCACACAAAGGCGGCGCACCACCCAACCAAAACCCTGGATCAAAGCCATGTGTTTATGCGGGTGAGAAAAGTATAACCTGGAAGTCTGTGGCTATCTTTAGGGAGGAGCTCTCCAGGCATCTTTACATGTACGGCAAGGCAAAAAGCATAGATATATGAGAAGGTTGGTTGTTGCTTAATACATAATGTAAGTCGTATGCCGAGAACAGCAGATTATTTTCAAGGGTTGGATAGTACCTTACAGGTTAGAAGTACGCCATAGATATGTAAACCTGTCCTAATGGGATAGAAAAAAGGTTAGTAAATCATTGAATGCCTTCGTCTTAGTCAAGTTGTCACGTCGCACCACGGGTGAAAGTCACCAGCATGGCCATTTGAGAGATCGCACTGGGCGCTTCATCATCATATCGGCCTTCATACAATTCAAGAAAGAAAACAGGCCCTCATTATTTGAGCAACTAAATTGAGAACGGTGGGATGGTATCTCGTTCCGTTTTGCTGGCTGTATGCACTTGCAATCACAAATGTACTACAACAATGTACTGCAACTGGTCTAAATTAAATCTTTCAGACTCTTGGCCACCTTCGAGTATGCCTTGTCTCTCGCCTCTAGCATAAAATGAGAGTTGATGACGGAACCTTGAGGATCTCCTCGACGTGATTTGAGGAATCGCCCAAGAACACGAGATGGAATGTATACAGCTCTGTGATTGCGAGTTACAGAGCGTTTAAAGTGAGGGCGCGTAGCGTTGTAGTTGATGAGACGTATCCAGGTGACGATGGTTTCGACCCTTTTATCAGAAGTAACCGGGGTTTGACAGCCAACATCAACTGGTAAATGTCATCTGGCGAGCATTCCTAGGCTCAAGATCAGCACTATCTACGCACAACGCGGGACAAATCTATCGCTCCTTAATTTGACGTGGTTATATCATTCTAAATGTCTATGTCTATGTAAATTGATCAACACATATGATTATACACGCGCTTCCACAATGGCCAGCTCTTCTTTGCCAGCTCTTCCTCCTCGTTCCAGACTTGGAGGTATCGCCGTCCTGTACTAATATCTATATCTATATCGCGAACCATCTTTGTACCCACCCAGAATTTATGTACGAAATAAAAGAGGAAAATGATGGGAACCGTCAGAACTTGCAGGAAGAAGTTCTTGATTCTTTCAGACGTCGACATTGGTTCGCTGTCTTCGAGCACGATGGGGGAGATTGCTATCCATATTTGCAAGACCAAAACCATTGCATAAGCGGCCAGCGCAACCCAGGATCCCCAGACACCAACTTGTGAGCGGAAAGCAAGTTGTGAAAGGTTATATCCTGACAGTCTCCACGCTTTGCGGAACCGGATGTGGCAGATACAGATGGATCCCCACGTGAAGAGAGTGCTCAGGCCACTGATAGCAACAAGCCAGTTGAAGATCTCGTTGTGGATTTTCGAGTTGGCACTGAATGCCAGCAAGCCCATAGTACAGCAGCAAATGATGGCGACAAGCGGGCGTCCGGTGCGGTCGATATACGCAAATATTTTGGGTGCTAGAGACTGTTCTGCCAGTGCGGCAATAGTGCGTGACGAGGCGTATACAGCAGTATTGCCAACGCTGATCAAGGAGATAAGTATAACAGCATTCATAATATCAGGAAGCACATCAGAGCCGCTCATCTCGATAGCGATGACGAAGGGGCTAGCTGCGGCATCGGATCCGTACTTGGCGCCTAGTAAATTGGGTTCATCGTACGGTACAAGCAAGCCGATGAGGAGGATGGAGATGATGTAAAACAGAGAGATGCGCCAAAAGACTTGCTTGACGGCAGCGGGAAGAGACTTTTTCGGGTTGCTTGTTTCAGCTGCGGCAAGGCCAACCATTTCTGTGCCGGCAAAGGAAAAGGTTGCAGTTACTAAAACACTGGCGAAGCCTTTGAAGCCGTTGTGGAAGGCTCCGGGATTATGCCAGTGCGTGAAGCCTATGTAGCCGCCGTCGGGATCGCCTGCTATGTTGATGATGATGCCTAGAAGACTGGAACAAGTTAGACATCGTGACTGGGTTTGGCCGGGGTAGATCCTACATGAATCCTGCAATGGCTGTGATCTTGACGGCCGAGAAGATGAACTCGGCTTCACCGTATCCTTTCACTCCAAGTAGGTTGATGCCGAGAATGAGAAGGAAGAAGAGTACAATGAAAATGGACTTGCTGGCGTTTGGGTTCCAGTAATTCGTCGTGAATGCACCGGCGATGATCTCAAGCGGTAATACAATGAGATACTGGAGTGTGTAACTGATATAAGTCAGACTTGAGATACACGTTGTGGTGGCACTTGATGTTTACTCACTTCCAACCCATGGCAAAGCCCCAAGACGGATCCAAGAAACGCGTTGAATAGTTGGAAAAGGATCCGCCAACCGGGAATGCAACGGATAATTCTCCAAGGGCCTGCATTGTGAAGAACTGCATAGTGCCCATGATGATAAAGGCGATGAGTAGCGACACCGGACCACCGCGGTATAGGGCAACACCTGACGCGACGAAGAGACCCGTTCCTGAGATGAGATATGAGTAAGCCATCGCGCAGTTGATCCCTTGGTTGACGTACCGATTGAACCTCCAAAGGCTATCATCTGCAAATGACGGTTCTTGAGTTCTCGCGCCAGAGCAGTATTGGCAGAGTTGTAGTTTGCCTTGCTCATGTTGAACAATCGCCCGTTGGTGGCATGAGAAGTGTTGTAGCTGCTCAAGCTGAACTCATCCTCGGAGCGACTCGGAGGAGCTCGACTGAAGCTCTGCAGCAGCCGATGCAGGGCCCCAGGAGCCTCAAAGTCAGGCTTGTCGGGCTCATCGAGATCGATGCCCGTCGTCTTGGGCGACGGAGGCAGCGCCTGCATCTCAAACTCGCGTTGGTAGGCCATGCTCGCCTCAACTCGATGAGCTGAAGTGAACTTCCTGATCAAGGTTGAGATTTTCCCCAGGCCGGGGATTCCTAGCTGCTGCGCTGCACGTGTCGCCTCGCCACAGCGACTAACGCTGACTAGACCTATGTGGTATTAGATCTGCAAGGGAGGCCAAATTGGGGGTAAATGGCTGGGATTCTGATCCACACGATGTCTCTGTTTGCGGGCCGAGATTTGGTTCTGTTGATTCTTGGTTAGGTCAGGGGGAACTAGAGGTCTTCTCGTTTTATTAGCCAAAGGATTTCTTTTGAGGACGATACAAGGTAGTTCTCATGATGACTGATCTGTTATTTATCTATTGATGGCATAATAATGTGCTGCATGACTCGGCTTCTTCAGCCACCCATCAGCCCCAATGTCCATCGTGCGGTATCTAGCGTATTTCCTGTTTGCATCCGTGGTAGTAGACGATTTGACATTTCTAACGGACGAGGCTAGTAGATCATGACACCTGGTGTTTTCGACTAGCCGGGCACGGCAAGCCCAGTCTCGTTAATCTGGTTGATTGATTCGCCAGGGAGGAACTGGCAGCGCTTAATTAATTAGAGGCGAGCTCCAAGTAGCATTTCTTGTTCGGCGCAGCCGTGTCTCTTAAGCGCGCCCCAATTGACTGTGAAACGTCGTGGCTGAGATCATGAAGATATTATTCAGAATTGAGGCAGTTAATCTGAAACGTTCAAAAGGGTACGACTACACTAAAAAGAGGTTGCACGGTCACACTGCAACAAATACACACCATGCCCAGTCATAATTAAAAAGTAAAGGGCTGCAGAAACTTTCGTACGCTCAAGACCTTTGCTTGCTAATGTGATCTACTTCGGGCGTCAGCCACATCGCTGTTCCGTATCCTGCCTCCATACTTCCCGTCAATCACTGTTTTACACCATTTCCAATGGCGTATTCTCGATATGGTCCTGGCTTTTGGGTCTCTGTCTGAAAGGTATAGAGCGTTTAGTTCCGCGGCGTATATGTCCACAATCGCCTTGCGCTGCACAGTTCCCTTTCCTGTTCTCAGCATCGGCTTCTTAGGAGACGTGAAGATGATCATGTGCCGTCGGACTCTGAGTTCCTTTGCCGAAATGAAATCGTTCGCAGCCTTTACAGCCTCCCAAATCGCTTCCAACAACTTCTCTCGCTCCGAAAAATTCGTTGGTGGAGTGATTGCTTCCACTAACAGACTCGACTGTGGGCGATCGCTGCCAACTACTAGAGCAGCGCTTATAGCAGGGTTTGTCGCGATGATTTGCTCCATTACAATGGGGTTGAGTTTTTCGGTTGTTGAAAACCCAAGGATGTCGTCGGCGCGACCTCTATACAGCCAGTGATCTTCTTTCGTAGGGTGTTTCGAGTAAAGGTCTTTCATCGGCCACTCATCTAGATCAGGAAAGTTTTCGAATGCAACCTGGTACCGAGAGAACTTGAGATCGCGGACAATGAAGTGTTCATAAAGACTATTAGTGACGTGACGAAATTCAGAACTCGTAACAGGACTGAAGTTCACGTAAGCCCAATCCTCTGGGTCGTAGAAATGAGAGGCTCTGGCATGCCTGTAGTCCCAGACGTCTGCAGGACAACAAATGGGTCTGACTTGGCTTCCTCGAAGGTCCTGTGATAAGGATACGGCTCTACTGGGCCGCCTTCAAGCCAGTGCTGCAGGGCAGGGACTTGAAGAATGTGCACCGTATGTGCTTGCACCAAGTCCCCAGAAATAGGCAACGAGAAGGCAGAGGGCAGCAAGAGAGTCTTGCAGTCTATATTTTTAAGATCGTCGACTCAATAGGATCTAAGTAGTCAGCTTACATATTCGGCTGAGTAGCGTTCGTTTGTGGGCTTATCTGAGAAGACAGTATCCTTGCCTCACCAATTCATCAAGATCTATAATGACCTTGAACTGTCTGGTTTGAGCCTGCCCTAATAAGCCTGTGCATCCAGAAGTCTGCAACTCGCCACATTCCATATATGCATCCTAGATAACTTATGAGGAGGTTACTAAGAAGTGAAAAGAAGGTTAATTCCAAAAATACCTACGGTTCTTCTAGAGCTACAGCAAATTTAGAGGTCCCGCCAGTAGTCGACTGGATCAATCAATTGAAAATAATAATTGTGAGACAGTAAGACCCTATAGGCTCTCTGTAAATCAATGATCCCAGTAGCGTGCGTCGAACTTGATGGAGTCTAGTCAGCGAACGTGGCTTCGTGAAGGTTCTAGAAGTCTGACAGCGACAAGCATCATCAGGCAGCAGATTGAAGCATTTGTTTAAAAACATTGTCAATTCTTTAGAATTAGCGTCGTGTCGCAAAGGGGCCATCTATTTCTACACATCGCAATCACACTCAGTATCAACTTTTTCTTTCACCATGACTTCGCTTCCTTACAGTACTCCTCCTTACCCGGCCCCTAATCTCACGCCCTCCACCATTTCAATTTCCGACGATGAGATTGGAAGACTAAAGACACTCCTCAAACTGTCCCCCATTCCCCAGCCAAACATATGGAACTCGCGTGAGGACGGCGCGTTCGGCCTTCCACGTAAAACCCTAGTAGACTTGGTCAACTACTGGGCGAACGAATACGACTGGTAAGCCTCTTTTCTCCTCCCCAACTTGGTTGCTGACACTGACATGGCCAAGGCGCAAATGGGAATCTACTCTCAACTCCATTCCTCAGTTCAACATCGATATCACCGATGATGACTCCAAGGCATACAAGATCAACTTCTTTGCCCTGTTCTCCAAGAACCCATCGGCGATTCCCATCCTATTCCTACACGGCTGGCCCGGCTCTGTTGTAGAATATCTCCCCATCCTTCAGAAACTCCAATCTCAATACGAACCCGAGTCACTTCCCTACCATATCATCGTACCCCACCACATCGGCTACCCGTTCTCTGATGCGCCGCCTATTGACAAGGAGTTCACCCATTTCGACAATGCACGTCTCATGTCAAAGATGATGCATGCCTTGGGGTTCGGCACGTCGGGATACATTGCTCAAGGTGAGGATCTCGGCGCCTGGACAGCTCCTGTCATTGCAAACCTCGATCCGTCATGCAAGCTCGTCCACATGAACATCTTGAATATCCCGCCGCCTGCTGGCGAGGACGTTGAGACTGGGATCAAAGAAGGTCGATATACTCCCGACGACGTAGCAGCCTTTGCCAGAATGGCCAATTTTGGAAAGACAGAGACGGCTTTCATTCAACTCGACGGGACCAAGCCAGCTAGTGCGGGTTACATCCTGGGAAGTAATCCAGTGGCATTGCTTGCCTGGATTGGAGACAAGATGATCAAGTGGTCGGATGAGACACCTGACAAGGATCTTATCCTGACAAACGTGGCTTTGTATTGGTTTGCAGGGTGTTTTCCAACGTCAATCTACCTTCATCGCATGGCCTTTGAAAACCATGAGCTTTTGATGAATGGCTGGAAGACACTCAATGTACCTCTGGGCTACTCGGCTTTCAAGAACGAGCTTGTCACCGCTCCTGAAAGATGGATCAAAGAGACGAAGCAGATCAGCTGGTATCGAATGCACGACAAGGGTGGTCACTTCGCTGCGCTTGAAGAGCCAGAGACTGTGTGGAAAGACATGGAGGATTTCATTAGGGAATTTTGGCCCAAGACCGGTTAAGGGCTGTTAGTGTAGCGAGATGTCAACAGATTGCATGCATTTTGGTCGTGCAGAAGCAAGCATCGTAAGACAAGAGGGCTTGTTTTAGTGGAGGATAATACACAAAGGAATTCATGTGTGCACAAAGGGGAATCTTACCTCCGATCCAATCAGATTCTTTTGTACAATTATTCGACGTATTTGAAGCTTAAGAGCAAGATGCACTGCTGCCATGAGAACAGGATGAATGCAAGGCGGATGAACTGGCTGCATATCCATGACGCCAAGGTTACGTCGAGGACTTACAACGTCATTTATCTTACCTAAAACAGATAAGCCATCTTTAAGCACTCTACTTGCTAACATGGTGACTAGCGGTCATCGAGCCGAAGCTAAGCAGTCATTCTGTGGCTTTTTTTTCAATGCTTTATTTATAGTGTCTATTCTTAAATCCTAGTCGTATCAGGGTTCGTATAGTCAATTCGAGTCTTCTGCGGCGTTCCGCCATCGTCTTTTTCTTGGATATTATATCCGCCATGGCCTTAATATCTCACAATAAATTGACCACCGCTGCTCGAAGATCCTGTCTGAACGATACCGATGTACACAATCTTGTTGAGTCCGACGATTCTTGGTCTAAGAGCACGGTTCAGTTTCAGACGCGCATCAAACCAGATCCTGTCTGTGTTGCGTATCCTAGAGAGAGAGACCAAGTTGCTCAATGCGCTCGCAAAGCTCCCGTGAAAGCTACTGCTCTGGGGCCTGCGTACTCGTTCCAAGGACTAGGTTTCGGGTTGGCTGACAACCTCGTCATCAATATGGCGGCGCTTGACTCCGTCAGTTACGATGAGACCACAACTCTGCTGACTTTTGGTGGAGGCACGCACATCGGTCCTGTTGTAAAGTATCTGTGAGATGCCGCTAGGAGACACTTCCCTCATGTTCGCAGTGCGCACGTAGGAGTGAAAGGCTCAAGCATTAGATGTAGCTTTAGGTTAACACACGTTTCTGAGGCACTCCAATGGACAACATTGTTTCTACCGAGTACATGATTTACGACGGCACCATCTTAATAGCTGAAGAAGGTTCGGATCTGCCCTGGGCGGCGAAAGGTGCTACTGCCTCCTACGGCACTATACTAAGGGTGACGACGAGAACCTTCAAACCGATAAGTGTCCCTCCTGATCAATCTCTGCACCTAAATAACAAGCTCTCTGTAGAAATCTGATAAAGCTGTCAAATTCACACTCTCTATCGGCAAAGTTCGTACAGATACAGCAGCCAAAGCCTTTATTGCCATCCAGGACTACGGCACCAGCTCATCTTGCCCTGGTGAGTTAGCACTCCGATGGAGTCTCGTCGATTGGACCAGCAAGGGGTATTTTTAAGGTGATCTGTTCAGTTTTGATGAGGTGGTGAAGCCACTCTTAAGCACACTCCAAAACATCCTTGGCGAAAGAAGTGCTCGACGTTTAGGAAATAGAAGTCGAGATATCTGGCGAGGGGATGAACCATCCGGATAGAGGCAATCTCGATGCTCGTTTTTTCTATGTACGGTCTTTTGTCACGACGACTAATCACCTACTAACTGTCGAACAAGCTCATGTTTTGTTCAGTAGTACAACCATGGGTTTCAGCCGCACCGACATGACCAATATAGGCTATATCGATCTCTGGACCGGAGTGTCTCGTGATATTTCTAATGAGGATACTAGATACTCATGAAAGAACCTGTGGTTAATTCGCTGGGATGCTAATGTTGTTGACGACGATAAGTTTCCGGAGGACGGAGTGCCAGTTCGAGGATTTGTTAGTTATGCCGATACCGGACTGTCCCAGGAAGAATATGTTTCACGCCTGTACGGAAATAACTACAATCGATTGAAGAAGATCAAGGCGGAAGCGGACCCTGAAGGACTATTTACGACCAATCCCCTATCAATTTCTCTTTGAAGGCACCAGAGCCGATCCAGGTCCAAGGCTAGGACATTCGAGGGTTGGGGCAATAGAGTGATAGAAACCAAAAAGTTAATGTATCCTGTTATAAATTAAATTAAAAGACCTTTGTCTCGGTTAGATTTAGTAATGTCTTGGGTCACGTTTGCTTGTTAGGTATCATAGAATAGATTATTATCTTCTGTTTACATACGCTACATATGCCTCGTGTCAATCTGGCATATTGTCTTCCGTACGCCCTACCTACTCTGATGGAGTAATCGCAAACTCCATGGGCTTAGACATGGCCGACTTCATAAAAGGGCTTCGTGCTCTGATCTCTTTACCCCATATGAAAACCATGATAGGTGCCGCTGCCAAGACCAACGAGATGAAGCCCAAAAGAGAACTGGCCCAGTGGAAGCCCAAATTTGTGTACATGCTGCTAGAAGCGAGTGGCAGAAATGCGACACCCAAGTTCTCACCAAGCACTGTAGCTCCGATTGCACTTCCAGCATAGTTGCTGTAAGCATCGATCAAGTAATTTGCGATGCTTACAACAACAGCCTCAGTTCCAAGTCCCACGAGCATCAGTCCAAACGCGGGCCCAACCCAAGTTACCGAGGAATAGCTTGTCCAGGCATATACAAACATGCCTCCGGTAACACCAATGAAGCCTCCCACAACAGCTACATACAGACGGGCTTCGGGGATGGGTGTACCTGGAACTTCTTTGTTGCGAGATGCAGAAGCATAATACCAATTGTTTGTCAAGACGCAGAGGCCGAAGCCCAGAATCTCTCCGATAACGATGGCTGCCTGCACGTAACCAGCTTCAACGGCATCCCATCCATATAACTTGCTGAAGACCTGCTCAACAGACTGTGTGAAGACATAGATGACACCCAGACTGAAAGCAGTCCAGACGGTAGAGATGAAAACAACCGACTCGGTGCAAAGCATGTACAAAGGTCGTTGTATGCTTACCCAGATGTCGTGCATAATGGACTTTGACTCGAGCTCCTTCTGACTATAAGCATTTTTCCCTTGCTTTCGCAACTTCTTTGCTCGCGCAGTCAATATCGCCGACCCTCTTGTCTCGGGCATTGCCAAGATAAAAATTGGGAAGAAGACGCCTGTCCAGATAAGCTCGATATACCCGATCCATCGCCAGGGCAGAAATTGAAAGATAGCGGCTCCGATGACGGGTCCGAGGCTGCTCGAGTTCAGGTAGATCATGATATACAGCCCGGTAGGGATCGTACGAGCCCGATCGGTGGCAAAAACATTACCGATGATGCCGGCGACCGCGTTTGCAAGAATGGTACAGCAACCGCCACTGAAAAAGCGTGTAATAATGAGCGTCTCGTAGTTGGATGCGGTCCCCACGGGGATCAGAAAGCAAAGAAAGACGGTATAGACTAGGAGGAACACAATCCTCATGCCGAAATCTTCCATAATTGGGAGCAATACCAGAGAGAACAGGGCACCGCCAAGTCCCCACGACGTAACCGGCCAATATGAGTGTGGAAAGTTGGCGTCGCTGACATTGAAGTCTTCGCCTATGGCTTCATGGGCTGTAGTGATGATAGTTCCGTTCATCATTGAGATAAAGGTGGCAAACAAGCCCAGGCCGACTGCGAACCATTTCTTCTTGCGAGACCAGTTGTACGGGTTGTCAGGATCATCTGGCCCGGACCATTGTACGATAACTGGTTGATCTGAGCGACAGACTGCATTAGCACTTGGGCCATGTTTCTCGTTCTGATGACAATACGTACCTGACGAGGATTCATGGACGGTTTCATCGGCCATTGACCTGGGAGCAGTCTCGGTAAACATGGTGTCCTATGGATCGTCGAGTTAACGATCGACACTTCTTGGTAGCGACTCTTGGCTAAGGATCAGAGAGATTCGATTGTGTGATGCCAAGTTGAGTTGAAGCAGCCAAGAGATGAGAGATTCTGGGGAAATTCTCCAATGACTTCATGTCTAGTCGATATTGGGTGCCAGAACTCCACATCGAAAATTTCTTCGTAATCCCGGAACCGCTTCCGTCAACTCATTACCTCACAAGAAAGTGTTAGTCGACCAATCACGGCTTTTCGGCTACAACAGCTTCATTGCTGCGCTAACCTTGGAAACGGCAAAGGTCGGGACAATATGTCTGAACTGGCAGAAGGTCTAGCAAGTACACGAAGTAATTATCCTAACTTTGGGTGAGAAAATATCATAACTAGACCACTTCAGATGGGTTCTCGGCCTAAAATGTGCTCATGGTGTGGCGTGTGTAGTTTGTCTGAGTTGAAACGTTCTCGTTCGGCCGAGAATACTATTAGATTCCGCAGGAGATGTTGGATGCCACGCGTGAATAGTATTACAACGGCGCGCAAATGCATCAATTTAAACTTAAGTTAAAGTTACAAAGAGACTGTGTTTGCGATTGATTTTATTACTACGGATAGAAACATTGTGAACTCATTAATATGCAGGTGCCTGTTGGGAACACTCTATGTATCAATAACGAAGTGGCCTACCCTAGGGTCTTGAAAATTATTCCGTCGCCTCACAAGCTCATAACATTTAACAAGCCTTAAATAGAAGAGTTCATAATTCTCAGACAATTTAATTAGTAACTTAAGCGTTGCGACTGTGTTAATCAAGTCATTTACTTATCTTCGCTATTCCTCATCACAAGTAACTAATGTGATCACTTTACCAGTTTGACCAAATCAACACCACGCCGAGAAGCGAGTACTTAATGCCCTCTGCTAAGTTCATCATAATACGAAGGAAGTTCCCAAGCGAATCAAGTCAACGAGAGCCCTCTTAAACTCCCTTGTTCAAGCCAGGACGACCGGGCGCTTTTGAATCGTACGATACTTGATGGCTGCGAGCAAACGATTCGTAATATCTGTCGTACAGGCTGTCACTTGTTCCACGGAGAGTGGCCATTCAAGAAGAGGTAAGAATGCGCTGCTGTGACTGGCTTTCTAAGTAGTTTTTGTACAACGATTGGAAATTAGTTGTCAGCCAATATTAACCAGCCTTGTAGTCCCGTAGCTGCAGTGGCACAGGGTCCTGGCCAAAGCCTAGACTGGGCGACTTAACTGATTGGGCAGCATGCAGCAATGATTGTGAGAAGCCAGAGCTTCCATTGGATCACATGTGGTGATACAGAAGCTCAAAATAGCTGCTGAGGTTGCTCAATTGTATTTGCGCAGTCCTGCATGTAAGACGGCGTAGACCAGGTTGATAGGATGGATGAATGGGTGTGGGCTGATCAGACCCGATTCCTGTCTTCCAAGTCAGCACGCTACCGCCTACATTGTCTTTGATCTTGGATCAACCATGTTCGAAGAATTCTAGTCCTCCACCTTAAGTATTTTCCTCAGTAATACGTCAAATCACGGTTCTCGACAATCATATAAGCTTCGCATCGATGCCGAGTCCACGAACGAACTTGGGTCCTCTCACGACTCAATGGAAATATCCAGAGCGATGTACCGCCCCGGTCATAGCTTGTTCTGCGTGCGATCTAGCATGGCAAGGGCAGACGTGCGGTGATAACAGAGCTAATACTGTTAGTTTTCGTTCTAATACCGGGAACCTGCTCTAACCATATCATACAGCAAGGAGTACTCGACGACACAGACTGCTGGCCACCACGAGCAACTTCGACCGAAGCCGCTAATGCTGTCAGAGGCTGGGGTTTCTATTCTCCTGCTTTTGACTGTCCTCAGGGCTACGAGCCTGCCTGCAGCGCGACCGGCCCAGAGACGGGCAATTTCAACTTCCAATTCTCGATACAGGACGATGAAACTGTAACTGGATGTTGTCCATCGTAAGCCAGAACCATAGTTTGACGGATAAAGTCGGATGCTGACGCTGGAAAGTGGTTATACATGTGGCCAACCCGGAGGGCCACAAACTTGCACGAGTATTGCATCTAGAGGTTCGCTCCAAGTTGCTTCGTGTTCTACGCGCAAGACCCTTCACACCTGGCTTACCTTTCCGGAAACAATTACAGAGGGGACAAGAACTGTGACTATGGAGGGTGTTACTATCTACGCACCCATGTTCCAGCTCAATTGGCAAGAAAAAGACCTGTCGTTATCGACTGCTGGATCAACTGAGTCAACATACTCATCATCTACAGCCGTAGCCACAGCTACACAAACCTCGGCGTCCTCGACAGCTGCACCTTCAACAGGAGGACTGTCAACTGGGGCTCAGGCTGGCATCGGTGTTGGGGTGGGCGTTGTCGGCCTCGCAATCATTGGGGCGGTCTTTTACTTGTGGCGAAGAAGAAGACGGGCTACGCCGACACCTGAATTGACTACAGAGGGTCAGAAGCCGGTGGGAGAGTTGGCAGCGACGCATGGCCATCCTCCACCACAGTATCATCCTGCTGAGCTTGACGGATCACACTCTAGGAGTGAGATGTAAATGATAGACCACGGAGGAGGGGTTGTATTTGACTTATATACTTCAGAAGTCGAGGTTATGGTGAACTATAGTGGTGCCATTATTCTTATTGTAATTGAGTCAGCACATACGTGATTCTAGAACAAGATCTTCTATGATAATGACGGTTACCAAAAACAGATATTAGGCAAACATTGATCTTTAGAGTAACCAATATTTCTTTCTAATCAACTACGAACTGCTAAGCCAAATTAATCGTAGAGCTTAGGGCCTGAAGCTGCCAGAGTAACATAGAATAACTTGGTCTGGCCAGTGATGATCAACCTTCCACGACCGGCAAACTGGAAGTTAGCAGCAACAGTTCCGGTGTAAATCTTGCCGATGAGTTTGCCAGAGGGATTCCAAACGTGGACACCATCTCCGCAGCCAGCGTAAACGCGGCCCTTGGAATCAGTATGGACGCCTAAAGAGATGAGTATGTATCGCCAGAGGGCAATTGGGAGAACGTACCGTCAGGGACGAAAGCGCCGACATAAGCAAAGGTCTTGCGGTTCTCCAGAGTTCCGTCCTTGTTCACATCAAAGGAGTAGACCGAAGCGGGAGAAGACAGGTTACGGCCGTAGAAGCCGAGGGCAATTCCGGTGTCTGTTACATAAACGCGCTTGCCATCAGGAGCGAAACCGATGCCTAGTTTGTATGAGTACTTGAACTGTTATGTCCACAAGGAACTTACCGTTGGGGAGAGTGAAGTCATCAGCAACGACAGTGATAGCTCCAGTATCAAAGTTGTATCGGTAAACCTGGTTTCGCAGACCAGGGACGGGGCGGAAGTCCTGAAGATAACCGTAGAGAGTGTCGGTGAAGTACAAGTCACCATTACTGGGGTTGATGCCAACGTCGTTCAAAGAGTTGAACTGGCGACCAAAGTAGTTGTTGAGAACGACAGTGGTGTTGTACGGAGGTAGGGGATTCATGCGGTAAATGGCACTGGCAACTTCATCGCCCTGGCCTTCACCAGCAAAGATGATGTCTCCCTTGTAGTAGATACCGCCTAGAGTTGATTGAGTTAGTATTGGCCGGACTAGTATCATTCATTAATGAGCATCTTACCATTGGGGTTGATGACTTGAGGGTCAGAATCCACTACAGTCACATTGACTTCATCGCTGCTGTGGGTACCCTTGCGAACAGCCTCTGCCTCCTTGAGCGAGATCTTCTGGATGATGGATGACTTGTTAAGGCCGGTTCCAGCTGCAGGGGCACCAGCATTCTGGACAAAGAACACCTCCTCAGTAGGGGGATACCAGACGACAGCCTCGTGGAAGATTGGGTCACTCTTCGACGTCGCGATGAGGGTCAAAGAGGGATTATTTCCAATGACATCGTAAAACTCTTCATCGTATACATGGAAAGGCTTCTCAACAAGAGACTCCTGAGTCACTCCGGGCCATGTGAACACCTGGCAGTGGAGTTAGCGGGGACTACAAAGAACGAGTCAGTAGCGGGGCATACCGAGGAGTCATTGGCCACAGAGGGAGGCGGCACGTCTTTCAAGACGTTGAACGACTTTTGGTCGATGATCTGGGCGGTAGCAGGAAGCTTAGCAGCTACCACGCCCCAGACGGGAGCGAGAACCCCGGCAGCAAGCACGGAGAGTCTGGAAGGCATGACGAATGAGGAGATGGATGGTGCTCGGTGTGGGAGGACTGAGTTACAAGTTGATAAAGGGTGACAGCTTATTAATATGTCGACTTGAACGGGATGCCGAGAGCAGAGCTGATCATCTCCGCTGTATTCTGCAGAGCCAAGGATTGAAATTGGTTAGAAGCGCGAAAACAAGGATAAACGAGGCATTAATGATCCAGCCAATATTGCGAGCGGCAGGGAACTGTCGGGGTTTGCTCCAAGCTTGTCTAAGATCCGCAACCTTAAGCTTAAGCTAGTGTCAATCGGACTACCCGGCTCAAGCACCAGTCCTCGGCATTTAACTTTGGACAGGATTGTTGGAGACTGGGGAAACGAGCAAGAGGCTAGAGTTTTTAGGGAGTCATGTAACCCAGCAGAAAGCACTCCATAACTTACGATGAAAGATGTTCTAGCCTTTTCGAAGAATCTTGAGAGGTTCATCCGAGAAATAAGGTTCAGCTTCTGATCTAATCAGATGTTACAAGGACGGTGACTAGAGCGAAAAAGGAAGACGTGTACCCTGGCCCCCGGAATCAAACAACCAGTGAACGAACCAACGCACCACCTCTATATATATTGCAGGCCACACCATTACTCAAATTTCTGCAGGTGATTTAGGAAACAGACGAATACGCAAAAAAAAAGTAAGTCCAATGCAATGATACGATTGCATAGGGGTAGCGACCGCTAATACGAAACTTGGTGCAATGGAAAGGCTTGCAATTGGAGGCAAAATCAGGAACCATATCTAAAGAATGTGGTCTGAGACATTGAATGAACCCTGGTGTATGTGTCACTTGCTTGGTTGAGTGAGTATCGCAGTCTGGGGAGATGCACTGGACTGCAGCATGACGCATCGAGGGATTTCCTGTGACATGGTACTGGGCCATCTTGCAGATCCTCTTCACTCATCTAGTCACTGGTTGACTTAGAGATCATAGAGACTTCGGGCGATTTACCTTGAACATGGTAGCCAAGGCGCAGTTTTGGCCTCCGCAGGTAGATGTTCTTCGTCCTCACCATGACCGTAGTACCGTACAACGAATCCTTGACAGCTTGAGACAGGGGATCGACCCAAATGCTCAACAGAATAAAGTTTAAGTTTGATTAGAACACCCGCTTTTATTCAGAGCAAGAGGTCCAGTACAGAATAAGACTAGTACTCAGCTGTCAGTTGCACGATTAGGAAATAGAAATCATGACGGTTGAGACCGCCAACCAGAGGGTCGAGGTGCTGCAGAATAACGGCACCATAGCTGCTTGCTTTACCATCCATTTACTTAAGAGAGAGGATCAGACGTCGAGACCCCATCATAGGCTTTTCTAAATACCCAAAGCGAACAATCTAGGGTTCCCCACGTCTGAGCTGCAACGAATAGCTCAGGCTGACCAGTGCCTGGTACCAACAATCTGACATTCGTTACCTATCGCTGTTTTCTTATCCTTGTCTTGTATATCTGTGTATCGCTTCTTGTACACCCTTCCTTCCACGCGACATGATAAATCAGTCGACATGGCCGAGATCAACACCAAAACCGGCAACGTCGCTATCGTCATTGCTGTCTTCATCAGCATCGCCTTCTACAATGTATTGGAACTTAATGCCTACATATTTAGTAGCTTCAAGAAGCGTAGCGGACTCTACTTTTGGAGTTTCGTTATAGCGACTTGGGGCATCGCCTTCAATGGCACCGGCTACCTTATTATGCACCTCTCATTATCATCCCAGCGATATCTGTACACTACACTTATCCTCATCGGCTGGTGCACCATGGTCACTGGGCAATCCGTCGTCTTGTACTCCCGATTACACATTGTTATGCACAACCAACGCCGCCTCAAGATGGTATTGATCATGATCATAGTCAATGCATTCTGGTTGCATCTCCCCGTTATCGTTTTGGTCTACGGTACTGGTTCCCACAGCCCAGAACCCTTCCAAAAGCCATACGAGGTATTTGAGAAGATCCAGCTGAGTGTCTTCTTTGTTCAAGAGCTTATTATCTCTGGGCTGTACGTTTGGGAGACAACCAAGCGCTTGAAGTTAGAAAAGAGCGTCGGTAACACCAAAACTCGGATGGTATTGAACCATCTACTATGGGTCAATGTCCTTGTCATCCTGCTCGACGTCTCCATCCTCGCCCTCGAGTTTGCAAACCTCTTCGATATCCAGACGGCATGGAAACCGCTCGTGTACAGCGTCAAGCTCAAGCTCGAATTCAGCATTCTCAATCGCCTGGTTGAGCTGACGCGAGGGAGGAACGACAGCTCATATGTGCACAGCCAACATGCTACACATACCGACGACGTGGGATTGGATACTTTGAGCCGCGACCGAAGGAAAAACTTCACGGGGACAAATGGGCAGCTCACAGGCGAGTACGAAGTTCGCGTCGGCAAGGGAGAAGATGCTCATCGTGTGTACGGCCACGACTCTAGTCTGGTCAAGACGACCGAGATAACAGTGCATAGTGAGAGGTATATAGGCCATGTTGACCATGAAAGGGGGAGTATAGAGGGTGAACGATCAGGATCGGTGGGCGAGATACAGCATGTAGCAAGAGGCAGCGCATCGTCAGCGTCTTCAGAGATCCAGTTTGCAAAGTACGGCAATTAATACATAATGCAGGGGGTTTGACTAGATCTTGCTCCTTTGAACAATTGAGAAATAGAGCCACGACGTGGAGATGTATGGTGTTTTGCAGACAGAACCTGGATTATTAAAGCGATTGTTGAACGCATGTTTTCTCGGCGATGAGAGCCAAGAACGGTTTAACCTGGTTGACCTCATCGGACCTCGGTCAAGTTTTACGGAGGCACTAACAAATACTGTACAGTAACATCGCACTCCATAACCCACACAAAGCCCGTCATAAATTTCATCATCCACTTCGACTCGACCTGACGAGACGTGGTGGCCAAGTAGAACTCCTCGGCAATAATGAGGCTATAATGATTTGACCAAGGAAGTAAACAAACCACTGTTTTTCTACGTCATTTATTCCTAGTCTTGCAGCTGTGTATCCGTAGTACTCACCTGGTTAGTGAAGCATCGGATCAACCGGACGCTTGGATGCAGGGTGCTGAGCCAGTGCTCGTGTTTTCAACACAACCGTTTGTTGAGCAGACATATCAACAAGCCAAACTCTTGTTCTTCCCTCTGTTGCTACCTTGTCATAGATATACAGACAGACCTGGAACCCCGATTTGTAGATCACTCGGCAGATAGTTGCCGTCCATATGAGTCCTACTAAGACCACTCAGTGCTGAAGTGGCTCACATCATCCACGTGCCGCCATTCGGCAGCCAAATGACTGGTCCAGGAACAAGGGCATGTTCTCTCCTTTCGGGATAGCGGGACAGTAAGAAGCTTGTTCCAACTCCGCTCGAGCTTTTACACTTTCCTAGCCGCACATCATGGTGTCATGGTGATGCACCGATAATTGCGGAATCCATGATTTAGACATGCACATACCACACACAACGGGAAAGGCGGACTCCGCAGTAACGGAGTTAAGGTATCACCGCCCTGGTGTTGATGTGAACCATGAATGACGAACGCTCCAGATAGAATAAACACGAAGTATATAAACTAGTTTGAAATGTTTTTCTAGATCATGTCAAATTTATCAACCCGCAACACACATATCGTTTTAATCTTTTTACCAATAACTACTCAAAAGTTATTGCTCAGACCTGATGTCTCGATACGTTGCTGCCCACGCTAACCCACAGGGCCCCGGAGACGCAAGACCAACGGCCCTGCAGATCGTCAAAGATGAAGGGCTGCTGGGAAAGCTCTCAGACAAGGTCGTTCTCATCACTGGTGCCAACCAGGGCATCGGACTCGAGACTGCCAGAGCCATTCATGCTACTGGTGCTACCGTTTTTATCACTGCGCGAACTCCGGCCAAGGTTGAGCAAGCTATCAACGACATTGTGTCTTGGCCCGAAGCTAAATCTGATTCGCCTGTGCATGGCATTGAGCTGAGGCTCGATTCATTGGCGTCAGTGCGTGCTGCTGCCAAGAACTTTCTCGCTCAGAGCGACAAGTTGAATATTCTCATTCTCAACGCAGGGGTAATGGCAACACCCGAAGGAAAAACCGACGACGGGTTTGAGACGCAGTTTGGCACCAATCATCTTGGTCATTTCCTCCTGTTCCAGCTTCTGAAGCCAGCTCTTCTGGCTTCCACTACACCTTCCTTCCAGTCACGGGTCGTCTCTGTGTCGTCCATGGCCCATCGAGCAAGCGGTATCCGATTCGAAGACTTCAATTTTCAAAAAGAGGCTTACGACCCTTGGCTTGCCTATGGCCAATCAAAAACGGCCAACATCTACTTTGCCGCCGAAGTTGAGAGGCGATACCAGTCTCAAGGCCTACACGCTCTCTCTCTGCATCCAGGTGTCATCTTGACCAACCTGGGGCAGTACGTCAACATGAATGAGCTTGATTTGAGCGAAGAATTGAAGCTAGACTTGAAGAGCCATAGCCAGGGTGCGGCTACGACTGTTTATGCTGCGATAAGTCGAGAATGGGAAGGTCGGGGTGGGAAGTATCTGAACCGATGTGTTGAAGAACCTCCACAAAAGCCAGGCTTGGACGTGATGTCGGTTGAGCCGGGATATGCCCCATGGATCTATGATCAAAAGGCCGAGTCTAGATTGTGGGAGGAGTCTAACAAGCTGGTGGGCTTTCAAGATTAGTGTCGAGTATCTTGCATAACTAGGTATCAATAACCGAAACCATACAATGTGGACATCGTATTAGCTCAGCATAGTTGCTGTTATTAATTCGCCCGGTGATATATGACAATAATCGCTACAACCAAGCAATGCTACATAGTGCAGCAGAGGACCAAGCTTTCGGCAGTCACTTGGCATTCTGTATAATTGAATGTGAATGTGGAACATTATCGTGATGAGTCCGTTCTTCTTGTTCTTTACTTACTACATGAGAGTGTCAGTTTTACCATTGCCCGATCACAGCCCGATCTGATCTGATAACCTTATTCATATCTGATTGAGATAGATCAATGTTACACATATAAAGAAAACAGTATTTTTTTCTGCACAATAAGGCATCATGTGCCCGATCACAGCTCTGTCAATATTCTTTCTCGAAGGGCCGGCAATGCTGAACTTTATACAAATTAGACTAGATCTCCAGAATCGAGTGGCACGTTGAAGGTTTGATCTTGATGGAATACACTTGCATTGGTTCACGCTACTAGATCGACCTCTGTTTTAAGCGAAGGATCTTCAGTGACAACTCCCAGCATTTGACTCTCGGAGCATGTTTCCGATGAACCCTGCTCCGGCTCCAGCTCCAGTAGCCAGCCGGCATGACTCGGCGCCGAGTTGTATTCCAGGCCCAGGCGCGAGATGGAGCCCCAGTTGAATTTGTGTCACTTTCTAGAAGCCAGACCTCACACAAGCAGATGTATTACTTGGCAGTAATGGTATTGATTGGTCGATACTATATTAGTGCGATATGGCTTACCAGACCGATTCTCGACTTTAGTGGTAGGAGCTCAGTTTTGATGGATTTTAGCTGACTCTCATGGCACTATCATTTGATAAAAAGCCATAGCGGTTAATCACTTAGAAGAGTAAGCTCATTATCCGCCAGTAAGTTCTCGCAGTGCAGATAATCTTGCTAACCGACATGCGATAGTGTCGGCAAACCTTATGATGCTACAAGAGCGGCGTAACTTAGATATTGGTGCTGCAAAAAGCCGCCTGGGACTGTAGGTAGTATCGAGCTTTTATCTCACTTTTTACTGCTGTATAATGCTGATCCATCTCTTGTTGTTCAATGAATTAAATCTGCTGCTCCCATAAACCACCAACACCTCACAACTGTGATACCTGGAGCATCTGCGTTCTTACTGTACGATCGCCCACCTCATGCTCTGCCCCGTGGGCAATTGTAACGTAACATCCAGCAACATTGGCCGAGGTGGCTGGCCAGATTTGACCTACCATGTTCAGACTCTGAACGCCTCATAACGACAGAGTCGGTCAAAGTGGACAAACTTGATTCCACCTGTTACTTTCTTCAGGCGCGATAGTATCCAATGAGATGATAGTGATGCATCGGGAGGGTTGGCATTTGAGGATGGCTCGGTTGGAATACGGGCGGGTAAAACAGCAAGATGCAAGGTTCTCAGGTAGCTGACAAGCCACGAGTGCGAACAAGTGGCTGCTGCTAGGTCAGACTAGATCGTCAAGGATCTAGAATGTGTCAGGATCTTGGAGGGAAATTGACGAAAGGTGGTAATTGAGATTCAGGTTTTCCTCGGAGTTCAAGCATTGTCTATATTCCACTCATTGGCGTCTGGTGTGATTGAACGAGGAATGACACGAAATTGGCAACAGCGCTGATATAATAGAGATGTTGAAAAATTCCACTCAGGGGGCATTATACGTGGACATTCATCTTTTCTTACACATTTATTATACATCGTCCAACATACCCTACTGTCGAATGAAGACAGCGAGTCCTATAAGGTGGTTGTTTCAAAATCTCAAACTTTAACAGAAGCAGTTTGGCTCAAGATAACGACTATGAGAGTCCAAAGATGTATATAGTCACCAGATGTTGTTCTCGTATGCATCTTAAATGTCAACCTGGAGAAAAAACTGTTGGGCGCCTTTGGCTCGGTGATCGCGAAGACTTTGGGCCTTGCGCATTCTGGGTACCCTCTTAAGGAGTTGGAGTTGTAAACGTCTTGAGCAATATGCAAATTCAACACGCCGACGAATGCATTAGTACTACGAATTAAATTTTGAATGCTTAATTAAACACGGTGAAGGCCAAACCAATAATACTACAGACGAACCTTCGGCATTGGAAACGAAGTTCTATTGAGCGTGCCTTGGGGCTGGACACCTATCACTGCTATCAGCATCTATCTCACTTTGAATGGTTCTGAACATGAATCCCATAGTGACCTGTCATTGCTTGACCTTCGCTAAAGCCTTGTTCCAATCGTCCCGACAATTTCTATTCATAAACACATGCTGGTCTAAGCAACCATATTATTTGTCAACATCGCTTCATATAAAGGGTCTTGTTTCAGAAGTCGTAAAAAAAGGAACGCAGCAGACTGGAATACGAAGGAAATGCCACAGTGTTTACGGCTATAACGGCCACATCCCATGTCGAGACTGTGAAACAAACAGTCCCATTCGTGGCCTTTTACCCCATTTCCCAGCTCAGACCAGGTTGCTGTAACTCGTCCGAAACAAGGGGTCACTGGGTCTTACCAGATGTGATGCCACTCACTTCCGATTCCAGCGACGGACCGAGCTATTCCCAGTTGCCCCATTCTGACAGCCTGAGACGACAAGGCAAGGTTGTTTCGGAGAATATCTCCACCTACCATTCAACGTGCTGTAATGAACGGACTCGGCGTGGAGCTTGGTATTGGTCCGCCAATCGCATTGCATGTTTGTCCAGTGTCGATATTTGACAACCATATAAAGATGCTGAGCTGCCCAGTGAGATGGTTGTAATTACGATTCTCTATCAACAAGTCAAACAACAAACCCTCAAGATGCCTTCCTACAACCAGATCCTCTCCGCCCTCGCGGCCATGGCTGTCGCCTCCGTCAACGCCGCTATGGGCCCTGCCTTCAGCACTGGTCCCGTCGGCTCTGGCTCTTGGATCCGTGAGGCCACCTCAACTCTTATCCTTCCCGACATCCCCCAAGGATCCACCGGTGTTGCCTCTCTCTGGGTTGGAATGGGTACCGACAAGGGCGACTTGATCCAGTCCATCGCCGACAACTTCAACTCCAAAGAGTGGAGCATCTTTGCTTACACTCTCACCAAGACCGGAGAGAATTCTCAGCTGCCTGTCCAGGACGAGACCCCTACTCCCGCCAAGAAGGGTGACCGCATCACCATGCACTGTAAGAGGCGTTCCACAGCTGAATTAAAATAACGAAACTAACTGTATGCTACAGACAAGTACGACGACTCTACCAAGGAGTACGTTCAGCACGTCTCCATCAACGGCGAGGAAGTCTCCACTCTCTCTACCTCCAAGGGCCACCGGGCTATGGGCTTCGGTAGCTCCGTTGAGTGCGGTGCCGAGGACTGCGGAACCATTGGTGCTCACCGTAAGTCTCGCAGAACAGTCCCGAGTAGAGCACATGCTAATAAGATGTTACAGAGTGGGTTGACACCAAGATCATCCTTGACTCTGCCGACCCCGATTACATCAACACCTTCGGAAAGGGTGAGGGCGTCACTGGCGAGATGACCACTGAGGACGGTGGCAAGACCTGGGTTATCAGCGACGCTGACATCCCCACTTTCACTTTCTAAGCGTTGTTATTGTCCTGTACATATTGAAATCATGTATATATCCTGCATAGTCTGATGTACCTGGATGTACAAGCAGCACGTACCTATCCCTCACCAATTGAGGGCCTTTGAGATCACGGGATAGAATCTTTGGATCAACAAGGGAACTCTAAAATATAAAATAATAAGAGCACTTGCATGGCAGTCGCCGTTAGCAAAACTTAAACTTCTCACTTGGGCATCCATGTCTATACCGTTTTACACAGTCGCCTTGTGAATTCCTTAATAGAAACTATTGCAGTATGGCTAACCTTTATGGGTCATTAGCCAGCTGGTTACTCACTAGCCACCTCCCCCAGAAGAGCTTTCCTGTTACGTTCATCCAATGCCTCCAAGAATTTAGAATACTCAAATTGCACATGCAGTTGCGTATCTCAAGCTCCAGTAGGCTGTCGGCGTGGCTCTTAAGAAACTCCTGTAGTTCGTGGCCAATCATGATGTTTATAAGTTGTAATGTTCGAAGCGAAGGCAGCACAGTGCTGTTCAGGGGGAGAGGAATATCTTAAGTGTCGGACATCGATCCAAATAGACCTTCTAGGCTTGCTTCGAGCCTCAGGAGGTTGAACTTGCTTGCATGTCGCATAAAAGAATCGGGTAAAGATGTGATGAAATCGTAGAACCCCGACTGAGCGTGTGCAAGCCAACCAGCACCGTTTTCGGCACCAAACACGTCGAGATCAAAATCATGCAGCTCACCTAGGAACGCCTTCCATTCAGATGTCTCCCAGGCTGTAGACTCTTTGGGAAGCAAGTTCGAGATCTTGAGCTTTGTGATGTTGTGGATTGCGACGAGGTCCATGAATCCTTCAGTGTATTGAGCGCGCCAGACGATCCCTTGCCCTTGCTGTCGTACTTGATCCCGACTCTTTGATTCTTGAAAGACGTGGATGCTCGCGGCGTCCACAAAGTCAGACCACAACCCTTCTTTCTCAAACTGGTCGGGGTCAAACTTGACGCTGAGGGTGTCGATATGAGATGAAGTCTCGCCGCGAAAAATCTTCTTGAGCGTGTCTGTTGATTATGTTCCCCATTTAGATGGATGGCATGAGTTCACTTTCAGATTGCTCTCCACTGTTCTTTTCAGGGTTGAGATTTAGGTTTATGTGCAAGTGAAACCGTGAGATTAGTTATTTATGCTTGTCGATGAAGACGTCTAAGCCCTGATCGGAAGCCAAAGGATAAGTGATGTTCATTGTACGAAAGAGGAGGCGAAGAACCGCAGCGCTAATAACCCAGTTGGTACAGCTGAGGTTTCTCACATCTTTGAGTGGTAGGAGTTTGGCAATGTCTATTATAAGGCTAATTGGCAGTTTCTCGAGAGTACTGGTGGTCATGCTGAAAGAATTGGTCATTTAGATCAATGGTATAATCTGAATACGGCATTCTCAGGATAAACTAATGACCTGCTTATTCAAGGACAAAAACCTAGATAAACACATTTTATTTGTCTCAATCGTCATTCATGCGATATCCTTGACATCTTCCCACTGATAGATGATATGTCTCTCCCCCAGCGCTGCCTTGAGCACCAATACCAAGTCGTCAATGCTGCCCAAGAACTTGAAATACAGCGTCACAGCAACACAATAACGTCGGTGGGCTTCGTCCTGAACCAGAGTGGTTGTTAGAATGGCTTCGTCGCTCTGAGCATGGAATGAATCAACTGCTCGGCGAACGAGTGGTGCTGGCAATCGCTCTGGTAGAGGTGATCCGGTTCTCAACGCCTGTTCAATGATGGTGAGGACAGCCATGATGTCTCCGATGGAACGGTCATCTAGAATACCCGCAACACGGACAAGACGATCCTGCAGTTCCTTCGGTAGGGTGGATGCAAGATTGAGGAGACCCCCCAGTGCTTGGTTCAAGTACTGACATTGCTCTTTTGTCTGTTGCAGAACCCTTTGATCAAACGGTCCAAAGCTGAGCTCGCCTTTCAGGAGAGCGATTGAGGGGTTGAGGGCGAGCAGAACCTCTGCTACCTCGAGAGAAATCTGCTCAGCAACCGCACCCAAGGCACTGTTCTTGTCTGTCCGACCCCAATGAGAAATCAGAAGAGCGTAGTGGTCAGACAAGCTGCGCACCGAGTTTGCAAGCGTTTTGCAGACATGGTTCGTTCCAGAAGGCGGACTCGGGAATAGTTGCACTACGAATGCTGCAACGAAGCCGATCAAGACAGTGACGACTCGCTTCCAGAATGCGACATATCCTTTACCCGGGAGACCGTACTGAACAATATGATCGTGATCCCAACTGAATCCAAGAACGAGACAAAAGGTCGCTCCAGCCATGATGGTGGCGAACGCATAGGCAGGGGGCAGATAGAGACGCCACCACAACAGGGGAATGATCATTACGCCTGTAGAAGCTGCCATGCCATATGGATTGCCGATGCCAGCTCCCGCACCAATGTACCATGCTACCATACCAATGACGCCTCCAACCAGAGTTCCTATCGTTCGAGCGAGGAGCGAAAAGGTAAAGTCAGCCAAGTAAACGAGAAGCACCGTCTGAGCGCTAATCACGGCCCAGATTCCCTTTTCGCGGTAGAAAAAGCCTGCACTATGCGGAATCACGGCTGGTATCGAGGTGGCTATGGTCACAACCACCATCCTCATCGCATACATGCCCGCCGGGTTGACCAGCCAGTTGTATGTCGCGATGAGACCGCGGCTTATCTTGTTTCTCCGGGCAGAAGAACCTTGGTACCCTCGACTGATCTCCAGCCTTCGACGAGCCTCTTTGGTCTGCTCGTCAAAGGTCTCGGTGTCCATGAATTGATCTGGATCCTCTTGGGCTGAGATATCGTAGCCAGGGAAAGTGACCTGTCCGTGGAATAACCAGGAGATGGCGTATTGCAACCGGGAGGGAACCCAGATACGGTGAGTGGTACGTTTTTCAGAAAGGTTGAGGATGTATTCTAAAAGCTTCTCAGCTGCGATGGCCATGTTCAAGATTCGCTCCTCTACAACCATGGCAATGACCATGCTCGGTAGGAATGGACGATCCGTCCCTTCAATCGGCCTGAGTCGGCCATTTGCGTCAAAAAGATCTGCGTGCGCTTCGAGGACTCCTTTGGTAGTATTGAGAACACATGCCTCTCTGGCTTGACGGGATCTAGCCAACAGGTCATGCAGATTGCAGTTCAAGTCTTCGAACCGTGACGGTAATGTCTTTCCAATCCATCGGCAAGCATTTACAGCATGAATGTAGTCAGCACCAAGGTTGATAGCTTGTGTGCCAATCTCCAGAATGTCCGACGTCGTCTCTTTGATAGTATTTCTCGTTTTTGAACGAATAGCTGCGCTTTCTGGTCTTTGGAAAGCACTTAGTAGGGTTGCTGTTTCCTGTCGATGGCGTTGGCCGATCTCATACTTTTCTGTGCCCATGGCTGGTCCGAAATGTCCGTCAGCCTGAGCTTTTACGTTTTGCTCTTCTTTCTGTTTACTCCGGACTTGTGCGATTTGAAAGTCTATAAGATAAAGACTTGCGAACATGACCTTTCGAGCGCGTTCATGCAAGCCTTGTACATCTTCTGCATTCCACCGACCTCGAGACAAGTCCAGGGGTAAAAAGCCGAGCGCAGGTTGTCCGGCTTTGAAGACGGCGATCATTCCGGCTCTACTGGCCTGGAGCTCGGTGAGTGGAACAGTTTCACCCGTAAGACTTTTCTGCGTTACAGCAATAGCCTTGTTGGACATGCGGATAAGTTTCTCAAGCTGTCCGAGAACCACGTAGGATGTCGACTGGGGAAAGAATAGTAGGCAACATGCCAATCCAAGGCCGATACCGATGGCCCCAGGTTTCACCAGGACCGATGCCAAGTCACCCGTGAATCGTGGAAGTCCGGGGCCAAAGAGAATGAAGATGTCCATGGCTATGGTGCCGAAGATCTGCAGCAGCACGAGTTTGGGGTTTGCGCATCTCAACCGAGCCAACACGTAGATGAACAACGACCCCATGCTGAAGAAGACGGCTGTTACTCGAGCATCGAGCATGAAGCCTTCGTGAACGAGTACCTGCGCCTCCCACGCTGGTGTCTCTCTTGTCATTTCGGCTGCCTGTGCTGCTTGTCGCTGTAAGAGTTCAAGCATGGCCTGCGTCTGTGCATCCGAGCGCGTTGCAAGGGCTGCTTTCATGGTCAAAAGTCCCCAGCACCAGGCCAGACACATGCCGAGCAGCAGCGAAAAGGCGGCGAGCAGATAGACGAAGAGTATGCTTGCAGGGGGGACGGCAAAGAGCAGGATGGCGCCAAGAAAAGCAGCCTGTCCAAGTTCAACGAGGCTGGGATGGATGAAGATGAGGAGCATCATGACCCATATCGCTATCCAGCATCTCAGGAATATCTTCAAGTCGTGGGCGTTGAAGTGGTCCAGCCATTGGGGCAGTTTCCGTCGTTGAGTCGGTGCTGACGGCTCATGTTGGCTGACTGAGGCGTCGTCTGAAGAGGCCATTGTTCATTGTCGCTCAATTGCTGTGTCCTGAAGCAGTTTCTGTATCTTTGTGAGGGATTTTGGTTGTTGGTGGCTGTGATGACGCGGGCGTGCCATGGTCGGTCACCGCGTCCGACGAGTCCGGGGCTACGAGGTTAGGCCTAAGTTGGCCTATATCGAGACAGAACTATGACGTGTTTATGGAGATTGTGTGAACTCTGTCTCAGTCTAGTGCTGAGATTTCTTGGAGGGCCACTAGACAGGAACTAGCGTTAATTATTAAGGTACAGTATGAATCGGTGCCATCAGCTGAAGGGTACAACATCTTTATTCTCATAATTCCACACAACTCTAGTACACGAGAGAGTTTTTCTTCTTCTTTTTAATGAGAAGGATATACTCAATTGACCAACGTTTACGCAGTGTGCCCGAGACGCTGAGAAGGTGGGTGATCCTTGGAATGTGGTTGACGTTCTCATCACTTTCTGTTCAGGATAGGCAACCTCGTGCAAGGCTCTATGACACCTTATATATCCGTCAGTCTATTGCCTTTTACATTTGGATAGTTTGGTAAAATGGTCCAGAGCTAGTAAATCTTTAACATGCAAATAATATTTCTGGATCCAGATTTGAAATTCGCGTGTGAAGAATCACCTTCAGATGAACTTTTGAGGAGACGTAAGCCAAAAATAAAAACTAGCCACTTCCGGAAACAAGGCATTGCTTTTGAAAGATATCCTTGACATTAGAGCTTCACATGCGTTGAAAGAAGATTAACATCTTAGCCCCCCGCCTGGACGATCTCAGGTGCACCGACAATCTCCCTCGATGCTGATATGCGTCCAATGAGGTGACAAGGCAGTCAGCTCCAAGACTCACCAAACACACGATCTCCGCATCGCGCCAAATTTTTGGATGAGTCATACCCACTGCAGACAAGGGATAAAGGCACAGAGTAAGGCTCTTCGAGAGTTACAGACCAAAAGCTTCAGGTTCTTGCATCTTAGCAATATCTCGCGAAATAACCACCTCTTCACACGCCGCCACATCACATCACATCACAACACAACACAGCACCCACTGCCTTCGAGACAATGTCTCCCGTCCGCGACCTAGATCTCACAAACAAAGTCGCCGTCATCAGCGGTGCATCCCGTGGCATCGGGCGTGCAATCGCCTTCAACCTCGCCTCCCGAGGCTGCTCTATCCTAGGAACCTGCACCAGTAACGCGGGCGTCGCAGCCTTGTCGTCGACCTTCAATGAGGAGATCACCGATCGTGTTTACAAGGCGACATCACGAGAGCGTCCCGTTGGCCAGAGAGTCAAAGGAATTATTGCCAATATTTTCTCGAGCGATTGCGCCAAAGTAATCGCCGATGCAGTCGGTGAGACGTTCAATGGCCAAGTTGACATCTTTGTCAACTGCGCTGGAGATCCAATGCCTGGTGTAATCGGCCAGATGGGGATCGATGAAATCCAGAAGAGTCTATTAGGCAACATTCAAACTCCAGTAATTATCGTCGAGGAGTTTGTGCGAAGAAGGTACTTCCAACCCAACAGCCGAATTATTTATATCTCATCGATTCGATCCCGCCAGCCTTGGGCTGACCAACTCATGTACGGGGCGGGTAAATCGGCCGGAGAGTCACTCTGTCGAACATGGGCACAGGCGTTTGGTGGGAAAGACGAGAGATACGCCTTTATGGCTGGCACAACGGCCAACGCTGTTACAGCTGGCTTGACCCAGACTGACGCGGTCATGGATTGCGGCCCAGACGCCGTCAAGACATTCCAGGATGAATTCTTTCCTTCACAAAGTATACCGCGCTTCGGACAGCCTGAGGACGTGGCTGATGTGGTGGAAATTCTGTGCGGAAACGATGGTCGGTGGATTACAGGTTCTGTGATTAGTGCCAGTGGAGGTGGAATCAAAATCGGCTGAGGCCTCGTACAATTCTGTACCGATTGAGATATTCTTAGAGTACAGCTTGATGATGTTCTGTTGACATATGTTCTATCCTAGACCCGAAAGCGATTTGTCAATCGAGATACGAAAATAAGTCATACTTGCACAATACCAGATTTTCACCGGTATATGAAAGATCTCAATTCTAGCACTCAATCAAACACCGTAAACGAGCTTTCCAAACATCTCTCTATCATAGTTACCACCGCACAAGACAATAGCACTTGTCTGGCCAGCTACCTTGTGAGCAACTTTGTTGAAACCAGCAAGAGCTAGAGCAGCGGATCCGTCAACACGCTGATTCTCCTCGAAGAGCAACTGTCTTAACGCTAACTGGATCTCGCGTTCGCTGCAAGTAACGACGTGATCAACCACGGTCAACGCCAAGCGGAAGGCGAGTTCGTTCTTAGTTATGTCGTTAGACTCAGACTCAGCGAGAGTTGGTAGATTCTCCGTCTCGACTATGAAACCGGCAGACAGGGAAGCTGCCAGTGCCATTGAGTTGATTGCGGCGACTCCCCAGACCTTGACGTTTGGCCTCAAGTCTCCAACAACCCGCCTCGCGTCCCTGACGAAACAGCCGATGCCGCTGATAAGTCCACCGCCGCCCATAGGTACAAATATGTTGTCTGGGTGTTTGCCAAGAGCTTCAAAGTCCTGGAGAATCTCAACCCCAACGGTGCCATGGCCAGCAATGACAAGACGGTCATTGTAAGGTGAGAAGTATGTCCATCCCAACAAAGTAGCGAGATTGCTAGCATGTTCTCTGGCTTCGTTAAGATCTTTCCCATGAACAACTATTTTGGCATCATAGCTCTTTAGCTTTTCCAGCTTATGAGGCGCTACAGTACTTGGCACGACGATAGTCACGGCCCTGCCGAGGGCGTAGGACGCGAGTGCAGTCCCCATAGCATGGTTTCCCGTGGATGCCGTGGTCAGTGGTTTGTTTGCAGGATGCTGCGACATTCTTGTCACTGCACCACGAAATTGATAGGATCCGGCCACTTGCATGTTCTCAAGCTTGAAGTAGACCTCGGCGGAATCACGCTTGCCGGCCATTCTGGCTGGGAGGAGGGGGGTGCGAAAGACGTAGAGCGTATTGTGCCTCCATGAGCGGATTGACTGCTGGCCAATATCATATATCTCGTCTTGAATAGTTGGCATGATGAAGCCTTGTAGTGAAGAAGATCAAGAAGAGGCACCTTTAACCTGATGCGAGACGTGGAGTGAGGAACTGGCGAATCATGCTGTAGATCGCAATACTACCAGATCGAAATAGCCAGTATCTGGTTCGTGGCTCATGTGAGGATGTCCTATAGAGCTGATAAGTGCCTGATACTCTGCCGGAGCGCGTTTGCGCACCTAATTACGCGACGTGTACAGTGACACACCTACGTCAACAATCGCGTCCTGTCAACTCCGATCAAAGGGAGGCCGTATTGAGCTATGATTGGCTGTATCGGACTTGGCCAGCTTTTCAAAGTGTCCACTCTCAGAGTTTGCGGGGTTGATCATCCCAGCCTTTGTGCCCATCTTCAACCATTCATCCACGTCAAGGTTTGTTGGCAACCGCTCGATCCATTCAACTTATCTTTTAAAGCCTGGGTGTTTCAGTGTTTCGTATCAGAAGACCGAAGTGATCGTACGAGCTAGGCATGTGATCTGAGATGAAGTCCTATGGAGTCTTGCCAAAGACGACGAGCAGGGTGTACCGAATGCCGCAGGAAAAAGGCAAAAGTAGGCGAGATGTCAGTTTTATCTACGGTTCTGATTGGAGCTACAGTGTGATGAGAAGAAACCGACATGTTCGCGATGCTACAAGTTCCCGAACTTGTGCTCCTATGAGTTGAGCGTTAAGACTGCCAAGTTTGATGCGCCAAAACATGGCCTGGTACGTGAACCACAATTGTTGTTAATTTCAACTTCACGGTATAAAAATCAGCTAATTATTAGATTGATTACAGAGTTCAACGAAACCAAGCCCTCGTGGCAGTCCTACCACAACTCGACGCCCAGAGCTTGCAGAAGCATCCTCGGACATCTTTCTAGGTAAATGGAACTCTCATCTGCATATTTGCAAGACGTTAGAAAACACGCCAGAAAATACTTACGCTTCATTTTTGTTAGTCCAAAATGATCAGACGTCTCGGTATCTATCTTTTCCCATCCAAACCCAACCCCGGCTCAGCCTGTTTGGCCCTGTGCCCTCCTGTCCGACCTTGCGAAGTGATCCTCGCCGACTTTATTTCCACCATTTCGTTGTCCATACGGCAACTGTCTACTTCCCACTACAACCGGATACAGCCTTAAGCTTGGTGATACCTGCGGCCGAGAACAGCCCTTGCATGCTAGGAGCCATGGTAGCTGCCAGCAGCAGTCAGCACTTTAGGCTCCGAGGCAATCCAGATTCTCGAAATGCAGCGATAATGGCAACTGTTGAGACCCTTGCAAATCTGCGTGAAGCCATCACAGCTCCGACATTCGGGAACCAAGGCGTGGCGATACTTCCCACCACGTTGATGCTGGCTACAACTTGCGTCTGTGCAGGAGATACTGGGACGTTTCGGAAACATCTCAATGGAGCCCTTCAGATCGTCCGACGTGATAAGTCGAAGTACAGTTTGGATCCCTTGTGGTGGTTAAGCCTGAAGTGGCTCGTCCACCTCCTGTTGATGAATAGACTTTCGGGACTACCCTTGCCTGCACGGCAAAGAAGAGGTTTCCTCGAATGGGACTACCTGTTGACGTGTATGCCAGATCTTGATCGCATAGACGTTACATCTGGGTTTTCTCGCGACTTGGTAGCTGCCCTCGACACGGTTTGTGAGTTGGCTGAACCGACTTGCATCGAGGTTGAAGCGACAGATCAGTCGTGTGATGATGACCCGACACACAAGATTTCGGTGGACGATCTTGAAGCTCGCTTAATCAAGCTCAGAAACAGATGCGCAACAACAATCTACGATGTGGTGTTTCGAACAGAACTGGAGAGCAGTCACAGATTGTTCACCAACGCCACACTCTTGTGTCTATATAGACGCGTCAATGGCCTACAAAAAGATCATATCAAAGTCCAGAGAGCGGTGGATTCAACCATTGAATCATTAGAAAAGATTGACAAAGAGTCTCGGGTTCACGCACAGCTGTTGTGGCCCCTTCTTACAGCAGGGTGCGAGTCGACTACCAATACCCAAAGATGTGTGATTGAAGAGAGGATGGAGAACATGACTGCACGTGGTATGGGGAGCTACGAGAATGTCCTCGAGTTCATGAAAGATTATTGGAAGAATGGGGGCGATATGCGATGGGATTTGTTTGCTAAGCAAACGGGAAAGGACCTTGTATTATTCTGATGGCGTGCGGACACATGCATGGCGTGAGCATGATACCCTACCGGTAATTATCACACCTTTTGGATTAGTTAATATGGAGTGGGAAGCTTACAGATGAGCACCAACAGTTTATCACTAACGCGGTAGTCGCAATCTTTGAGAGTACTGTCTACGACTTCTAGCACCTTCACAAGCTGCTTGATATATCTCTGCTTCGCTACAGGCATCTGCTATGCCTGTTTGTGAACTACACTGCCTGTCCGAAGTAGGGTCGCTGAACCGACGTTTCACATGGGGATACTGCTTCGGAAGCCAGTTTTGGTTTGGGTCAGCCATGGTCAACTTACCCTCCGTGTCATATTTGTTGACAAGGTATTCTTCTACACCGCTGGCTTCCCAGAGAGTGAAGCTACCGTTATTAGGATCTGTCATGACTGGAACTCGACCATTCGGATTAATTTTGAGAAGGCTTTCACTTTGGGGGTTTTCCGTCAATCTTGTTGTTGATGTTAATCAAGCACCGTGATACAAGTAACCTGTAAGGATCGTTTTTACAGGTCTAGAATTTTGGGACGTGTATCCTTAGAAGACCCAGCCGAGTAACCAGGATCTCGATCGGCGCGCGCTTCCCACGTTTACCAATGTCGAACGGCGCAAATAGCTTACAGAAGGCGATCACCTATATCTGATACATTCTATATGGATTTCTTATTCTACCACACCCACTCATAAGTTATAGTTTGTGAGAATGGTATTTTCTTTTAGGCAGTACAGTGATTGAAACAGCTTTCCATGGACAAGCTTTTTTCAATAATCTGCAATGAACATGTTTGTCAAGAAAATAAGTAAGGACTTTATATCAATCTAACTAAATGTCTAATGCTAGCTGTGACATACTACAAACAAACTTAGTCTTTGTGATTGCATATTCTCTTCCGGATTCTGTAGGGAGGCAAGGGGGTATTCTTAGAGAATCCTCCAGCGTTCGCGAAGCAGAATAGGCGCAAAGCTCATCATTAGTCCTATTAGGAAACTCCTGGCCCCAAAGGATTAACCAATCATAGTCTCAATCATTCCCTTTGGCCCGGTTCTGGCGCAAGAAGACGAGGCACTACTACCTGGCTCGGTCACCGCTTGAAGCTGTTAGAGGTTACCACGGTCGAAAACACAAGATCGACAATAACATGACTAGATAGAGCTCGGGTTTCCGCAACGAAGAAAATTATTGACGATAGTTTAATGCAATGACTAAAATCAGCACCATCAGTTGCTAACACAACTCACACTCGGCTCTTCACCGGCGGTGATGACAACACGTGAGGCCATCACCACCCAAAAAATTCAAGTTCGGTAATGATTTATCGCCCTAAGTTGTTATATAACCAAAGCATAAGAAACCAAGAGTGAACTAATGATTATTCCACCACGGATAATTCATCTTGGTAAGCCAAGACGAAGATAGTAGGACCGAGCACCGCCTCCAGTTAGACAATCATCAAGATACTAAACTCCAAAAAGCCATACAACACATGCAATACGCATGAAATCCGGGGTGGACAACCGAGGAACTATGTCAAACATGTTCCAAATACAACGTCAATCCACTCACACTTGCGGGGGCGGCCCGAATTGACGGTTAAAGGTCGAGATGGTAGGTGGGATATCCCAGAGCTAATGCATATGCGTCAAACCACGCAAGATAGTGCCAAGACCATAACTTAGGCTTTGCTAATCGTTAGGGACTTTTGCCTGATGGGAAGGGGAGGCATCATGCATTATTGTTCCATGGCTCAGTAGGAAGGAGGAGGTATTAGCCAGCTGAGAATGTGCTTCACAAACCAACCATTGAAGTGATCACGACACAGGTTTATTGGTCTCGGTGCACCCTGGCATTTCCTGGTCTGAGCAGGCCAAGTCCTGCCAGCAATGTAATCAGTCAGACCAGAACACTGCACGGCCATGCCACAAGACAGTGATACGTGATAAGCACAAGGAACACGCGGAAACTCCGCCTGTCGAATGACACTAGACAAGATCGTGTTCGGGCCGATACTACCCAGGGGCAACTGAGGTCATCTGGTCTCTAAGCCTAAGAGTGTCGCATCCCTGTAGCATGATCATTATTGGAGTCACAATCTCAACCTCAAACGCTCGTGCCCCCAGGTTTTAATGACCAGACCCCGCAAACCCAGCCAATCACAGGTCTATTCTCTGCTCCCGAGGCTATTAGCCAAATCGGTGCCTTTTTGGGCGTCTCCCGTTAACCCGCTGTTAGCGAATCCTTCATCCTCATTCCTCACTCCTACAGCTGAACAAAGCGCCATCACTGCAATCAAATCCTGCAGCGTCGCATTCGAAACACACTACACGCCTTGTCTTTGGCTACTTTTTGAGGAACAATGATAAAAGGCCTTTGTCCCGCCATGTCTTGGAGTGCGAATACCAATCTCCAACCCTTGCACACTCGTCCCTGTTCATCATGAAGTTTCTACAGCTTGCAGCTGCTGTCGCTGCCAGCATCAGCCCGCTTGCACTTGCAGCAGATGCAAATGCCTGGAAGTCTCGAAACATCTATTTTGCGCTCACTGATCGCGTCGCTCGAAGCGCCGGTGACTCGGGAGGCAATGCCTGCGGAAACCTCGGAAACTACTGTGGTGGAACCTTTAAGGGCCTCGAGTCCAAGCTTGATTATATCAAGGGCATGGGGTTTGATGCCATCTGGATCACTCCTGTTGTCGCCAGTAAGTATGACAACATTTGCACTAACATCAGACTGACAAACTTGATCAGACACCGCTGGAGGATATCACGGATACTGGGCTAACGATCTCTACTCGGTCAACTCTGAGTACGGATCGGCGGCAGACTTGAAGAGCCTAGTCAAGTCTGCCCATGGCAAGGTTAGCTTACTCTTGTTTTATCTTGCTCAGTATTCCCGCTTGTCCCTCGTTTGTCTAACCAAACACCACAATTCATGCCACTGCATCCAACAATAGCCTCGCTAACTACGGCTTATAGAATATGTACGTGATGGCCGATGTCGTCGCCAACCACATGGGCCCTGGAATCTCAAACCACAAGCCCGAGCCTCTCAACCAACAAAGCTCGTACCATTCCTCATGCAACATTGACTACTCCAACCAGAACAGCATCGAACAGTGTAGCATTGCAGGACTCCCCGACCTCAACACAGGAAGCTCAACCGTCCGTAAGCTTCTCCAGGACTGGATCAAGTGGCTTGTTTCTGAATATGGGTTCGATGGCATCCGCATCGACACCGTCAAGCACGTCGAGAAGGACTTTTGGCCTGGCTTCCAGCAGGCTGCTGGCGTCTATGCTATTGGCGAGGTCTGGGACGGAAACCCGGATTACCTCGCTGGATATGCTAAAGTCATGCCTGGGCTTCTTAATTACGCCATCTACTACCCGATGAACCGCTTCTACCAACAGAAGGGCGGCCCACAGGAGGTGGTCGACATGCACAACGAAATCAGCAACAAGTTCCCTGATCCAAGTATCCTGGGCACATTCATCGATAATCATGACAATGCACGATGGTTGAGCCAGAAGAACGACAAGTCTCTACTCAAAAACGCCCTTGCCTACGTTATCCTGGCTCGAGGAATCCCCATAGTCTACTACGGAACTGAGCAGGGCTATGCTGGAGGCAACGACCCCGCCAACCGGGAGGATCTTTGGCGAAGCAGCTTCAAAACCGATACAGACTTGTACCAGACCATTTCGAAACTTTCCAGGGCTCGGGCAGCAGTCGGTGGTTTGGGTGGCAACGATCACAAGCATCTCTACGTCGAGGGCAGCGCATATGCTTGGAGCCGTGCTGATGGTGATCTGATTGTGCTCACTCTCAACCGTGGACAGGGTTACTCAGGAGAGTACTGCTTCAACACTGGAAAGAACAATAAGACATGGGACAAGGTTCTTGGCTCGGGTACTGTCAAGTCAGATGGTAACGGTAGGGTTTGTGTTAGCTACACCAACGGAGAGCCTGAGGTCCTCGTTGCGGCCAACTAAGCAGAGAATGCAGAAATGGGGACGGATAAGGTCTTTTTTCTCTGCTGTTCTCATATATTTTAAAAGCTTCTGATTGACTGTAGCTTGCCTCTTTCTTTGTCAGAATCAAAATTCTTTCTGTTTTTATCAAACTGGTCTGCTCAAGTCAGTCAAATTAAACCTACACAAGCACATCTGTCTCTACATTTACCTGCTGTCTAGAAGAACGTAGATGTTCGGTCGTTCCTATGAACTTCATTTGAAAGTGACTCTTGTAATATATGTCGATTGTTACAAGCATGAAAAACTACATGATTACCACTGCCACCAGCCCCGTCAGAGTTGTCTTACACCAAGCAAAGATATTGTCTGGTGGCTGGCTGTGTGCATGCACAGCCTCAATAGGCTACTCTAACTCAATGCAAAAATGATCAAATTTCCCGCTGTTGCTGTTTCCCGCTTGCATCGTGATCATTGTGACCGGGTTTCAAATAGAAGGAAGAGCGTCTGTTCCAGACTTGTGAGGCTATAAGCAGTTCGAATGCGAGGGGCTCGGCCGCCGGTTGCCTAGAAACTTGTCGAGGGAGTTTTATTCGAGTCCCAATGGGGAGTCGTAGCGACGGCGTAGTAGCTGTGATCCTTGGCTCGCATAGCTCCATTGCTCTACGACCAGCGCCCGTACCTAAAAGCTTTCTTGTTATCGGGGCCTGCCATCATCCCGACTTCTCCGAAGGCCAGGCTCTAGTCGGAGAGGCTTTTCACGAAAGGAACAGGTAGTGGAACAGTGATATAAGCCTGATTACTTTTAGTAAAGAGGGACAGCCCATTCGTACAACAGACCCACGGATAGACCAGACTTCTGTGGATGACAACAATGGATTGGTTAAAGTAGTGCTTGATTCTGGTTCACCACTGCACCGACACCAAGGCCATAACTTATAGACTCTTCGCTCTATTACCCTGCGGATGACAGAGGCATAATTGAAAAAGATAGGAGTGCAGATGCGGAGATTTAAAATGATATGAGAGCTTATTATCACGGAGGGAATTTCAAGGGCTACGATTATTTTGGAAAATCATAGCTGGCCTCTTACGCGATACCCAAGAAAGAGAATTGGAGATTGGAGCCAACGTTACCTTTGCACATCAAAAGTTGACGGTGAGGGTTTTCCTGACAAACACGTGCCCTCCATTAGATAGTCTTAGCGACAAGTGGAAGAAACTAAAATCCCTCAGAGACGCAGTCCGGGGCAGATGGTACCAGGATGGCCATTTCCGCCGAGTAACCAGATCTGAGATCTAAACCGAGAAGCTAAACTCAGGGTCCTATCACAAGTTATCGCTAAGCAGTGCGTGGAAAGACAATTGATACTGCCTAACGTGACTGCCCCCCCTTTGGCCATAGCCCCCCTTTAGCCACCTTATTATAGACTTCATAACTAGAGATAAGATAACT